>JAPMOB010213163.1:0-13011 GCA_029875015.1 Lepomis gibbosus | reverse complement strand
ATATATATATATATATATATATATATATACACACACACACACACACATGCACACACACAGTAGCCTACATTTCTTTTGCTGTTGTCAAACATGTGACCGGTCACGTAACCTTCAGTAAAATACTACAAGGTTTTCCTCAAAAGATATAGGTTGAATGCGTGATCCATTCTGAATGCTAACGTAGCTATGCCAACTGCATTAATAATTCACAACATATTTTAAAATAACACACCGACCTTATAGTTTGTGCTGAATTATTCAAGGTTTTACAACAAATAGTGAAATGTGTACAGAGAAATATGTACGCTTTGAATCACTATGCATGACACGGCAGTGGTCATGTCAGTGCCTTATATTGTTTCTCTGTCTTAATACACATACACACACAAACACACAAACAGACACACACACACACACACACGGATGCACGCATATGGTATATACTTAATACAATGTCAGGTAAGGTGTTGTGCTTACAAATACTATCCAAGTGGAAATCAACTTTTATTAAAGTACTGCAGCTGCAAGCCTTAGCATTAGCATTCATGTAAGGCTATGGCTGAGCTATTCCCAAGCCTGACAATGCCTCCTGGCTTTGTAAATAATGAACTGTGTTACAGACAAATCCCAGTTGTAATATTTTGTGGCCTCTGGATCTATTGTGTTTACTCTTCACTAGGGTAAATCTGTTAATGTGCATTGCTAGCTACTACATGACATAACCAATGCCTGCAGGACTAATGTCAAACAATATCTGCAAAGATATCCTCAAGGCTATGTATAAAATCAAACCTAACAGATGTGTCATTGTCTCAAGACATCTCGAAAAAACTGCTGCACAAAATTTGGAGGCAAGATGGTTGGGCAACCTGTTGATGTTTGATGTGTTGGTTTGTGTAAAATTTTCAGATGGATGCTCAACCATCTTATGTCAGCCTGCCTGTTGGAGGTATACAAAAAGAAACTTTTATTAGTCCATGTATTTTTACAGCTGACTGGACTGCATCACTAGCTCCCTATCTCTCCTCAATCTCTGTTGATCATTTGCACAATCCTGCAGTCTCTTGTACAAGCCAGTCAGTTTGTTTTTAGCACATTTGCATGCAGCATCAGGGCAAAAAACACCCACATGTTGAGGAACATCCTGACCCTCTACTCCTCCAAGTAATGTTTGAAATGTTTGGATTTTTACCAGATCATCATTCTAAAACTTTACACAGATTTCACATCAGTTTTCAGATGGATTTGTTAAATCTTCATAATCAATAGTCCTAGTCTCTACAGTTCCCATGGCACATGATAGTTCAACAGAGCCTTACAAGTTAATCAGAAATTATGTCTTCGTGGCTCATGGTGAGTTTCACAGTACAGAAAACATGGAAAGATTTTTTTCTTTCTGGTTGGTTGTGGAGAGCTGCTCGTCTCTTGCACTAATCTCCCACTTTCCCTCTAAACCTTCCCCTCTTTCATTACAGACACCCATGGGTGTGGCAAAGCCGATCCACCAGCTTGAGTCGAGATGAGCTGCAAGCACCGTCTCCACGGCAACCAAGGGTGGATGCTGAGGTCTTTGTAGGGCGGACAGTGCCTCTGTCGCGTGTTAAAGTGATCGCCATGTAGCAGGTGGTGCTCCCTCCTCCAGTGAGGGATGGAATGGCCTGCAGGACTACAGGGCCTGGTCTGAGCCATGCCATGCCGGGCTAGATGTCAGCTCACATTAGCACAGATCACAGAGCTAACGCCCGTCATTGTCCTGCTTTGTGTCGGCATCAGTAATATTACAGAGGCAGACGGCATCTCCTGCATTAAGAGGTTCTTGAAGTTGGGGTCCAGGGACTCCCAGCATTTCAATATGAACCCTCCGGAAAAATAAGTTCCCAAAAACAGAATGAATCAGATTGATTATTGCAACGATAACTTCTCTGCATATTTAATTGTATTGTTAATTCATAGTTCACAATATCTCAGCTTCCTCTCAAAACAGCTTTACTTTTTTATCCTGCATGCATTCAACAGAAAGAAAGAGAAATAAAGAGCTTTAAAAGGCCTTGGCTCAAGTCTGGTAGCGGTACAACTAGGAGGTACTTGACCACACACTTCACCTTTAGTGCGACAGCGAGTGTTTCGGCAACCTGGATTCTGCCTAAATGGTGCTCACTGCTGTCAGACATTTAAACAGTGACTCTCAGGCTAAACTGCCAAAACTACAGATAGAGGAACTCAATAGCTAGAGCATGCAGCATGTAATCAACCGCTGAAAGAGGCTTTTTAAAGGATGGAAAGAGAGGCACTTGTGCCTCACAGTCAACCTCTGTGACGGGGCGTAGTGGGTCATGCGCTTTTCAGTTCATTATAGAAATAAGTGAAAACGATATCAGTAGCATGTCTATTCTGTATATGTGCCTTTTAAGCTTTCAAAGGACTGTTTAAGCAGTGATTTTTCTAAACTGGTGTGACAGGAAGCAAAGGAGGGCACTGCCAATCATGACGCAACTCAAAACTGTAACAAACACATTTAAAGAATAAATATCATAAATATACTCAAATGATACCAAAATTATCATATTATTTAAAGCAAGGAGTGTGATTGTTAGCAGTTGCTAGGGATGAAATGGTATGAAAACACAATTTTTATATTAAAAACTACAAATACAATTGCCATTTTGTTTACATATACAATAAAATAACAGCCAATACCTTTTGTAAAAATATGAAAACCATCTAAGTATGCATTATCAAGATTTTATATTTTATAATATTTAGGTATTGCAATGACCCCATGCACAATACATGAATACAAATAAATCTTTAGAAGACAGTGATAGCAACTGCAATGAGCACAACAACTGATGTTAATAGAGAGGAGTCTGTAGCATTTTTCCTGTTTTCACACTTTCACAACTAATTTGATAGCTCCTGGATTTAAAATGAACAAGATATGCTGGTTGGTTTACTAAACTGCGAAACGTGTTATCAATTCAATTCAATTCAATTCAATTCAATTTGCTTTATTGGCATGACTGAAGAACAATATTGCCAAAGCATCATACATATAACATAACAATCAGCCCCATGTGCCACACAAATCTAGCTAAATGCACCCAGCTCACCGATGAGGCTCTTGGCGTCTTCTCCAAAATAAAAGTGAAAATGTTCTCGGCTCCATAGTTTGAGCTGGAGCTTAGCGCCAGAGAGACTGAAACCCACCACAGCGGGTGAGGATGTTGCTATAGCTAGACACCGGATAGGAGAGCTGTGAAGATCTCGGATAATTAAGTTCTCTGTTGGCTTTCTAAACACAGATGCTTGCCGGAAGCCCTCAGTGAATGCGCTGTTATGGAAGAACATTACGTGCTGAGGTGGTGTTGTCTCAGCGGGGAGTCTCTGTGTTGTCACTGGATGAGCTGATGCAGTTTGTCCCATGTGTGCCCGCAGGCAGATGTATTGATTTTGGTGGGTTACATTTCAGTGTATGATGGGAGGAAGGTGTTAGCACAGGGAATAGAGACAAATGGGCTACAAAAAGTGCTTTTTCATATCCAGTTTTTACATCTAGTTTGATGGTCTTATGCTAGCAGCTTGTGCAAACAACAAACAAGCGATAAGGAATGTAAAACCTCAGATATAAAGATCCAGATGTACATAAATGACCGCAGTCACTTCACAACCTTTTTAACTTTACAACCTTGTTGTTTTATGGACCAGATGAATTTTGTTTTACAATCTGCTTCTACTTTGTGTGACATACAAAAATCAATGGTCATCTTTCACTTAAAAATACCAGCATTCAAAGCTTAAGGCTTGCCCTGTGTGCCCTTTATTTACAAGGTAGAAGTTGTGGTTCGCTTTCTGCTAAAAAAGATGTGGGTATGTAGGACTGACGGTCACAAAAACCAAAACTCATTATCTTGTGTTGACATTCTTATGGACTGGGGGGTCAGAGGTCAGGGAATGTGTAATAGCAATGCATTGACTTCCTTTCTAAGAGAGAGGTTTCACTTTCTTTGTCATGTCTTGCTAATTAAGCACGCTGTCTCAGATTTGTCTATTGACTGCCGAACAACATGTTTAAATCTATGGTAAAGGTCACTGCAGAGAGAGAGAGAGAGAGAGAGAGAGATCTCCCTAGCCCCTTTAAACTGCAGCGATGTTGTAAAAAGATTGTTTTTGCTTGTAAGAAGTACATTTTATAACAGGGCAATCCACTTTTGGAAACCATCCCAGTTTAACAGAGAAATCAAGGCGGATAAAATTAATGTTGTTGGGTCTTTATAGACCCAGTCCTGCCATAACCAGCACACACACACACACTCATACAAAACACACACATACATACTTACACACACAATTAGAAGGGGGCAGGAGTAAAAGAGGAGACAGCCGTGGCTGGTGTAATTGAACATAGCAAAAGATTTTACTGCCACTGCATTATTCACAAAGGCCATTGCGTACTGTATCGCCATGTGAATGACTGCGGGGGGAAACATAATGTTGTAAAGAGACATTGTGGGTGAGAGAAACACTAGGGCTAAGTCTTACACAGCAGGCTGTAGAGAGGCGCGGCATGAATGAATAATCCTGAATGCAATTTGAGAGCACAAAGTTGTCTGCCTCCACATGGACTGTGTTTTGCCCGTTAATCAAACCTGCACAGTGATGGGTCAGTGAAACAAATGGCGATATACGTTACAATCAGAGAGACTGAATGGGGGTCGTGAGACAGAGAGACAGAGAGACAGAGATGTAGAATTAATGTTGTAATACAGGAATGCTCAAGACATTCACTACTACTCCCCTTATGGAGCATGCATGACATATAATTAAACAGCCATAGAGGAGTGCCATATGGAAATCCAGGGTATTCCAGTTTCAGCACCAAGGACAGTGAATGGCCATTGAATGGAATAAGACCATTCCATGGTCGCTGAGGTGAAAGCTACAAAGTATGTGTGAGGATAAAAATGACACTGCAGCTCCATCATGCCATCCCTTTCCTCTGATTATGATAAAGGCTTAGAGTCATCTTTAACCTCACAGCCGCAGTGATGCCCTCCCTGTGCCTACACTGTCTGAATATCAATGGACTTCATACCCGACAGGACACTTACATTACAGATGGCACTGTGTTTCAAATTAGAAAATAAATTACTTTTTGTAATGATTAGTTCAAATTCAAACTTGGTTGGAGAATTGGTTTGCCTTGTACGCCGGCACAGTGTATTTTGAAAAGCATCATCTTTACCTATTGTCCTATCAGTAAATTAGATTGTTATGTAAAATGGAGGAACCCAGCAAGCTGTTCTGGAAATGATAATCATAAAAAAAAGTATCTCATAAGCAGTGTGTCAAAGTAGTATGTTTTGTGTTAAGAATTTACACATACATGGCAATATCATGGATCAAAGTCATCTGTAAGTTTGTGAACCAAGTGAGGCAGCGGAGGTGCCATAAATAAGTAAAACAAATTGTTTTTTGGAGGAAAAACTAAAATCTGTGGTCGTTGCTTCAACCACCGTCTGGGGCAGATGCTAACCCCCTACCCCTGATTATAGATGTCTTTATTTGCCGGCCACATCTCACATTATTTTAGCAATTCCAATAGGTCTGGTGTTTTGCCAATTCATCACTGCCTCCGCTAGTTAGAGAAACAGTCAACCAATTACCATAGTGGGTGGGATTAAGAGTGTGGACATCATCTTCCTGCACAGCTAGCCAGCAATTGCAACAGAAAAATGGCGTGGATGAGATTGACAGAAGGTACAGTTAAGTCCAAGTAGATTAACAAATGGACATTTTTTGTCATGAAAAAGTTCACTTTAAAATAGCGGGAGGGAAATGACACAATGTGTCTCTAGCGAGATGATCACTGCTGAGAAAGGGCTGGTTTTATTACCAGCCATGATTCACGACTCTGCTATCTCCCTCTCTCATTACATTTTTCCAGTCACGTATTCAGTACCTACTGACATGTTCTTAATGAGAATCATTTGTGAAGGTCCCTCTGATTAACCCTTGTTTTCTAAAACAGGTTGAATGTTTTCTTGAGGCTCTATCTGTCCTAATAGAATGTAACCTTATTTTCTTTAGCCCACCTCAGTTAACACACTAGAGGATCAGGATTGCTCACTGACAGGTCAACAAGTCAGTCATTTGACCAAACACACAAGAAGTCGAGAGATTCATTTGACTTTGATTTCACCTTGTAAGAGAAAAATGACAAATATACAGTTTTGTATTCTGTCAAGCCACACACTAAAAATTTCTACCTTTGAAGTCCACATTGTTGGATAAATGAGATCAGACTGGTGCAGTACGCCAGGCAAAGGGTTACACCATAATTGCATCAATGAAGAGAGGTTGTTGGCACACTAGAGTCTATTGAAGTGAGTGGCTTAGCCAGTGTGTGCACCCTACTCCACTTCTTTAAAATCTCTGTGGGATCGGTGCTGTGTATGTGTGCATGTGTGTGCAAGTGTATGAGAGTACCAGCTCTGTACTGCATCGGTTATGTTTCACTGTTCAGCATCTACTAACAATGGTTGACATTACACCAGGAGATTAAAGGGTGACGTGTGATAAAGAGTAGGGCTGCACTGCAACTAGCGACTATTTTGATAGTTGAGCCAAGGTGGTCGGCAACATGCACAGCTGACCCGAAGCCCTGTTTGCCGGCTTTTCACTGACCCGCCCTTCTCTACTTCTGATTGGCTAGTAGTCCTTAACTGTGCATGTACTCCCAACAAAGATCAATTAGAGACAAGATGTATCACTGCATAGTTAAAACAAAGCTTTTAACACAGGCTGAAAAGAGGAGCCGCAGCAATGTACATTATGAAAAAAATATGGTGTTTTTTGAAAATTAAACCATGTAAACCTATTCTGGTACAACTCCTAAATAAGAGTCTAAAAATGAGCATAATACCGCCTCTTTAAAAATTTAACCCGTGGACAAATACTGCCTGAGGAGACGAGCTTTAGGGAAACATACACATTTCCACGGTAGTTAGAAGAAAGTCTGTTTATGAGGTTTGAGGCTTGATGAAGTGTAAAATGTATTCCTTAATTAACCCTCCTTGGTTAATTAGTTGATTCTGTATTGATTCTTGTGATGGTGACATTACAGATTCCTGGATAAATTAAATAGAGCTGCAACAGAGCTATCTATGAAGTAAGTGTTTTACAGTAACACATGCACAACACTGGTACACAAGTAGACAGTCTTCCAGTCTTTCTCGCTCTTGTTCACACACAACAACACACATAAGTACACACCCAAACACACGGATACACAGGGGCCTCTTGCTTTCGGAAGCTCACTCATCCTTTTAATCGGTGTGGAATCCATCAAAGTGGGTCAAACTCCCTTCCCCATCTGCCCAGGCCAGATTTTAAATGCACGAGGGCTGATTAAAAAAAAGACCAAGAAAATAGGGCAAATGCCTCCAACACACATGTATACACACAACTCATGAGAACAGCAGCAGGAATAGATACCAATGGCAGGACTGTGTGCTTGAGTACATGTTGGTGAGGGTGTCAAGGCATTTGTAAGAAATTGTTACAAATAAAAGGTCAAGCAATTTGACTTCAATGTGCCAGTTGTGTATCATTTGCCATGTTTGTGGTCATTTGCATTGGGGCAACTTTTGTTGTTCCAACCGTCCATGAACACATAAGACAGGTAGGGTGGGGCATGTGAGATGGGGGGAGGGGGGGTGACAGGACCCTGGGTAAGAGAGCTGGGTGGATAAATTTGCTCCCACAGCTGGATGTATTACTGTGTGTGAGTGTATCTTCTCTATGTCTGAGTGACAAGAGTGCTTCTCTGTGTAGGTCACATGCCTTGGTGTGAGTTTGTCAGTCTTCTTTTCTTTGTCCTGTGTGTTTTCACGTATAATTACAAGTTGCCGTGGATACATCTGCACACATGTTCACATCGATGGCATTCAAATCAGAACAGAAATAGTCCCGCTAATCAGGCAGACGCACAGCCTGCAACAGTGGAAAATCTCCCGCAAAGCTTCCACATGTTTCCCTCCGGATCAACCTGCAGCACTGTCCTGGTGTCATGTGATGAGTGGAGTAACCACAGTCTGCTTTTGCACAGATCATCAAAGGGGCGGGACCCTGCATTTAGCCTATCATCATGCTGCACAAATGGGGATTTCCAAGATTAAGCGTTGACATGCAGTAGATAGTGAGAGGTCACTAATACAGTAAGTAAAGTGAGCAAGGATGATAGGAAATGCATCAAAATGTCACTTGGGCTATTAATACTCAATAAAATCCCAATTTCCCTAAGTAGACATATTCAAATGTTTTGTTTAATCAGCAGTCCAAAACCCAAAGCTATCTAGTTTAATAATATAGAAGACTAAGAAAATAGTCACATTTGAGAATCTGGAACAAACATGGCTTTTTATGCTTGATACACTGCTTAAACAAATAACTGATTATCAATTGATTATCAAGTTGTTGTCAATCAACTAAGCTTTTCACGGCAGCTTTCTACATCAGCCCAAGGTCAAAAAACAACCTTACTGACAAAGGCAAGAAAATTGTGTTCCTGTCCATCACTAGGACAGACTGTGTCCACCAGGGGTAAACTGGAATTTAAGGTACTGTATTGCCCTAAGTTCAATCTGAACCTCAGTCTGAATGTCCTCGTTTGAAGGTAAGCACCAGGCTAAATGAGAAATAGCACTTTTTAATCAGCATGTGCAACCATGTCATCCTTCTTTCCTGTCAACCCCTGAATGCAAACCCTCAGTCAGACTGTCAGAAGGGAGAGCCAAACGAGACATGGCTTTAACAGTTTGATTAAGTGGGGTTGGCCTGGGCTATGGCCATGCTTAGAAACAGAGCGCTGTGGACAGATGCTCATAGACAAACCCGACCTCAAACAGTGGCTTTTTAGCCAAATTCCCTTTGCGGCCATGGTGCCATAAACTTCCCAAATGCCAGTTCACTGCAAAAGAGAAGATTACTTTGAAGGAGAGCAGTGAGAACCAGCTCAATCGCTTCCTCTCCAGTTTTACAGTGGGCCAGAGGGATACTTTTGTACAAAAAGACCAGAGGGACGAGTAAAATGTATCTGACAATCTGTCTGAAAGTTGGCTGCCAACTTTGGTGTGACTTTGCCTCAGCGTTGATTAGATTCGTTAGTCAGCGTTACCTCATTCTCCATATCCAATTTCTTTCAATTAACTGTACAGTATGAGCTTCTCACTGCAACAGTACCGTCTATCGCTAGAGGTGACAAGCTGCATGGGTCATGTGCAAAACAATGCATTTTAGACTGAGAGAGGGGAGCTAGAGAGAGGAGGAGGCCTTTGGGGCAAAGACACAGCAGCTGAAGAGACTAATCACATGCAGCGCTAATTTGACAACCAAGGACAAATACTGGGCAACAATTATATCTCATTTTTCAGGTAGCTCAACCCTGACAAACAGCTTGACACGGTATTATTGGATGGGAACAATGGGATTTTAAATACAAGGACATGCACAAAGCAACTAATAATCTAACAAATTACAAAAAACCTATGGCTAACACTACACTAATATGAAACTTATGGCTAACACTACACTAATATGGTCCAGTGGGTTCACAGCACTGCCAGAAAACCTCTCCCATGAATGTCTGCTCATGATGTCATTCCAACACCAACAAATATGTAGTAAATAATAATAATAGCTTGATATCACAATATTTAAACTATTTTATGGCAATGTTGGTCCATCACTCTGATTAAAACTGAAATATCTCAGCAACTACTGAATGGGTTGCCATGACATTCTGTGCAGATATCCATGGTCCTAAGAGGATGAATCCTACTGACTTTGATGATTCCCTGACTTTTCCTCTACTGCCACTGAGGTTGACATTTGTGGTTATGAGGGAAAAGTCTCAAAAACTACTGGATGAAATACCATGAAATTGGGTTAGGGTTTGGGTTTACAGACAGGGCATACAGACATTAATTCACTCCTCTAGTGTCATTGTGAAGGCATTTTATTCTTTGTCCAATTCTTTTATTGACCCAATACCAACAAAACTAATGGCAAACAGCTTCAGCTGCACTTTGTGTTTAGTGCCGATCCTTAAATGTTACAATGCTAACATGCTAAAATAAGATGGTTAACATGATATTATACCTGCTAAATATCAATATGATAGCATTGCATAGTAAACATGTTAGCATAATGTTAGGTCAAAGCACCACTGAGACTAAGCTAGCCTCATTGCATGGTTTTAGTCTTGTTTTTCTTTATCTCAATTAATTTCTAGACTTCTTTGTTAATCACAAAACTGCAGGCTAGCAAAGATTATTTTAGTCTCCTTGTGAGTATGCTTCATGTTAATGTGCCACCTCTGTTGCCCCCAAATGTCATTAAGGAGATATTGGTAGAGAGCAAGTAAGATACAGACACTGTAGACACAGCTGTGTGGCAGACTAGCAAGCTCCAAAACTAGGCAAACTCTGCCATTTCTGAGTTCATGTTTGCAGAGCCTGGCAAAGGAACTGAAGAACTTCCCCATCAGGCAGCTACCTTTAATTTGTCTCAGCTGATTTATAATTGCAAACTACGAAGGGCAAACTGATAGATTGAATATCATTAGGAGGTGGTAAACAATCTGACAGGAATTGTGTTCAAATTGGCTGTACTGAAAATGTACTGATTTGGCATGGCCCAGATGCAAGCTTTTACCTATCCAACCAAGCATGATAGATCTTATATTACCTCAAGGGTAGAAGAAAATGATTTGTGGTTTATGTGTATTAAAGCAGTCCAATACTGGCTGTTCCTACAATTCCTTAATTTATGGGCATTTCCTGGGTCTGTGATCTGTGAGCTAGGAGGCTTTTGATTTTGTGATATCAGAGGAGCTTCTTCCAAAAGGTAGTAGCCCTTGGGGAGTGTGTCTCCACTAATGATTTGACATGAAAAGGCAAAGCAAGGTTTATGATGCTCTAGACAAACACCGAAAGGGAAAATCTTCAAATGTGAAAGTCACAGTGGCTCTGCAGTTAGATGTGGGATGAAATGATTTAAGAGGCAAAGATAATGATACCCTGCCTTATTGGGCTTTTGCAGCCCCTGGCCTTTCTTTGTTGTTTAATGTTATAACAAGGGATCATCTACAATATCATCCACTGGGGAAACAAATCTGAAAAAAAAAAACATCTTAAACTTAAAAGTAGAGATGAGACATTCAGCTCTGTTGCTGGCCCAGGTTGTGATTAGACTGATGAGACAGGTGTATTTCTACATAAACAGCTCATCTAAAACCGAGCTCCCGTCAGCACTTCAGCTTACTTGAAAAGCAACCCACAAACCCACTTTCTAGTAAAGCAGCGGCTTCTGAAATCATGCTGACTGCACCTGGATGCAGAAATTCAACCATCGTCACCTTTTTTCGCCTTTCATACTGAAAAAAGCAACCAGCACGTTCTTGTAGAATGCTGTGAAAAGGGATAGGATCTCACACACTGAAACATTTCCTTCCCTTCTTCCTTCCACCCACAGCAAAACAGGAAAGTGTTGGCTTGGTTACTAGAGTCATGTGGAACACACTCAATCAATATCCTCTGACACTGCTTCATTGCCATGCATGGACTCTGGGCAGAGCTGAAATATGCATGGGTAGCCTACAGTAATCAATGTAGGGCACTGTGCACATGCCCTTATTTCTCTTTAGAAACGGGGAGTAAATGAGAATCTAGAGCACAATTCAAATATAGATATACAGGGGGTGAGATATGGTGGATAAAGCATGAATAATTGAATAACATCATACAGTAGCTCCAAGAATATGAACTTCGGAATTCTAATTTCTCACGATTTCACTCTGAGATGTTTTATGTAACAAGCTGAAGTGTGAAACCATTGAAATTAATTTGCAATATTCTATTTGTATTATTCTTTTTAAGTAGGATTATATTAAAAAATCCCTTCTGTTATTATGGATTATTTGGGAACGGAGGCTACAACTCCTGAGCATCCACTTTGCTTTCACTTTATTTGTGGCTACATCTCATTAACATCCACATAAAACGCAAAAGAGCGTGTGCTGTACCGTAAATCTAATATAAAGTCGTGGAAAATTCGAACTGAATAACTATGGGAATCTGGGGAGTCAGTCTAAACGTGCAAGTAGGAAACACCCAACACGCACTGCTCAACATCCCAAAATATGTCACAAGAAAAGCCACAAAACATATTTATTTTTCAAAACAGCAAAGACTTGCCAGAAAAAGAAAACACAAACAGCAATAAAATAAGCAGCAGCTGACATGTGAGTGATGCACATGCGGTAAAAGACAGACTAAAGCCACACAGTTAACTTGCCTGGAATGTGTAGAACCTCGTCCCATTCGGTGGGTGCACCTTGGGGGAGTTGGTCCCCGTACTCATCTCTGAAAAAATCATAATCCCTTTGATGGGCACACAATCCAGAGCTAGTCCGGTTTTTTAATCAGCCAAACGTGGTGTGCTTCACAGGAACCTTAAAATGATCCAAGGCGAGCACTCGGATCAGTCCCTGACCCGATGCTGCGCGCCCGGCATCAGATGGTGGACAGCTCTGGTATGATGCGTAACGCCGTGATAACAAAAGTGACAACAAGGAACTCTCGTCTTTGCGCGTCCCTACTCGCATGCAGATGACTATTCTGTGTGTCCTTCTAGCGATTTGCCTGGAGAGTAAAACCCGCGGAGAGACAACGGCTCCATGGTCTCTCGTCGCCCGCTGCAAGTATCTCTGCAAGCGGCTCCGATGGATCCGTCTGTGCGCAGATTATCGCCTCCCTCCTCCTCTAGCCTCACCAATAATCAGTCAGAGCATCACCACACGGCTCAGCCAACAACATACTGGGTGCTTGGGCAGCAGACACACGTTCGCTCTGTTTTTACACTGTAAAATATTATTTTGTTACAAAAAGTGATTTTCAAATTATCTCACGTTTGCGTTTTGTTGAAAAAGGTGATAACAAATATATGTTGAAG
>JAPMOB010213158.1:0-48895 GCA_029875015.1 Lepomis gibbosus | reverse complement strand
CCCCCCTCTCGAGCCTGCCAAGCCTTGATTATTCACAAGGTTAGTTCATGATTGCCTATAGCAGTAGCAGACACAGGTTCAGTATCCCTCCACCTCTTTGCCTCTCTCCCTTGCTCTCTCTCTCTTCCTTGCACGGTGGTTGAGGGAAAAGGCTTGACTCGTGCAAAAAATTCAAATGCTCACAAAAGATCCTCCAAACGCAGTGTGGCTCAAATGTTACGTGTCAAAATATCTTTGCATTTTTCAAAACAAAAAATTGGCAAAATTAAATAACACTTCAAGCAAAAAAAAAAAGGAACAATACAGTTTTCAGTTATCTCTATCACAGTTTCTATTCCTGCAGTCTTCACTTATTTTCCATTTAGCCGAAACGCTGATTCATGCTTTTGATGTGATAATTAGGGGACTTGATTGAGGATGAAGAGAATTATTTTATTGTTAAAATAATTAAAACATTTATTCACCCTACTTTAGAAACATCTCTTTCTCTTTCTCTCTCTGTCGCTCTATCTATATATCTATCTATCTCAATAAAACACCCAATTTTATATTTTACTTTATATTATCAATGGTCTGTGTTGGCTTCAGACCCACAGAATATTATTTACACATTTGAGGACGACGCCACATATTAGTATTATTGTTATTATATTTTTAAAAATGCAGGTTTTGTTATGATACTGTATGTGTACGTGTGGTGGAGGATATCAGTGCTGCTGCAGCAGGCTTCAAAAGGTAGCCGTCGGCCAGCCCTCCTCTGTCACAGTGGAGCTGTCGCTATAAAACCTCCAACAGTAGCTCAGATGAAAATACAGCATCCGAGCAATGATTTTGTTTTAAAAAACTATTTTCCTGCTCTCCTAGTAATTCCTACTAATTCCTGCTTTTTTCCCTAAAACATTGGGAGAGTAATTGTCCTGGTATTTTGTTACCAATATTCCAACAATGACTGAAGCTTTATTTATTTGCACCACATTTGTTGTCAGGATATCGAAAGAGTGTTAGTTTTACCCTCTGTCCATGGGACAATGTCCCCATTCTGAGCAGAGTGTGAGTGTAGTGTTGACACATGTTAGTGCTGGCTGATTAGTCGACACATAAAGGAACACGCAGCTCCTCCATCACTATTCAGCCATTTTGTCTCTCTGTCTGTCACACTGGTGGGGTGGATGTGTGGTGTGTGAGGCTTTTGTTAAGGTAATGCAGAGGAGAGAGAGAAAGAGTGAGGGGAGAAGACACCGTGAAAAATTATACAGACTACAGCCAAGTCCCGATGACCCAGGGATGCCTTTTTTTCCTTAAATGTCTGCACATCGGAATTGTACCATTTTAGTCATTTGTACCTCAAATGACTGTACCTCATGATTATATAATAGAAGAAAGCACATGAAATTAAATGTTTTTAATGATAAATCAGTAGGAACGTGTTGTGTGGGTCTGTTGTCTATTGTGTCTTAAGTGGATTAACAGAGCGGTCAGTGAGACAGACAGCCAAAGTGGCAACCATAACCATTGTTTACAAGCTTGTGTTCACTCTGTCGCTTCAAATTTTCTTATGATACTGATTTGTTTTCTGAGACTTTCTCACAATAGCGGGTGGAGTTTGCTCAAAATCGTTGTGTAATCTTTTTTTGATAAAAGCTTTAAGGTTGGCACAGTCACATCTCGCACATTTTATACATTTGAAGCTTTCTCCATATAGCTGCATGTAGTCTGATGGGATTCTGTAGATTTGATTGTGATTGACTATTATTCCAGCACAGTTTTTTGTAACAGATACAGTGCCAAATTGATAATGCAAAATTCATGATGTTTGATTCTGGGCTCTAAATACCATACAGCATGTAAAATAAAATAAAAAAAGGCTATGAGCTACTATACCTCTCTGGAGAACACTGCATACATTTTGATAAAATTGATATTGCCCAATCAAGTAAAATGTAAGAATGAAATGTCGCTTTGTTTTTGTTATATTTTGAATATCCACATACTATTACACTTGAGCTTCACAATATATTTTTAATAAAACATTTCCAGAAATATACAGTATTGCCCAATGTGTTATTTTAGCATTTTATTTTTTATATAACAGGGAGGTATGTATAACTTGAACAGACAGTCATCATTATATAACACCCAGGGCAAAGTCATTCAGTAATCCATCACAGATTAAAACCAAAAATTTCTTATCTTAGTGTTAACAACAGTTTATTCACATCAGCATAGTTTAATATAAATTAAAATCAAACCAAATGACACGGAAAAATGGTCATTTCTATTACAACAAATTGATCAGCTTCAGAATGTATTTTACCCGGCAGCAGGCCGTGGTATTCAAACCTGCTTCAGTATTGAAACATGTTGTGTACTGTAAATACTTCTAATGAGGCTAATAAACATGACTATATATACTATATATATCAACATGTTGCAGATAATTGACTATCAACATTAAAATATAATATTTTGAGTTCAGAAAGTAAACAATATCTCAAGGCATGTGTGTTAATAAACTAGTATTTCAGTTTGATCAAAAACCAACCTTCTGTTTTGATTAATTTTTATTATTATATATATGTTAGATAGATTATCCTAATTATTTTTTCCTTTAAAATTAAATAATAAAAACAAATAGATCGTTCTTAAATAAACTTAATATTTTCAAACAGCATAGCTCCCCCTCTGGCTTTTGGGTGGCTTAACATCTTAAACACACCTCATTTGATGCATCCAGTTTGTGTGCAAAGTCCTGAATGAATGTTGTAATAGTAAAGTGTGTGGTTCATTGTTTTGTTGGGGTTTTTTTTCAGTTTGAGTTGGATATATTAAGAGCCAGAAAAGACGTAAATTGTCGAGAATTGTGATGGAAAATACATACATTCTTTTGATCAGAGATAAAGATTAAAATCACCTTATGTGAAGCTTCATATTCATCATCATGCAGCATATTTCTTATCTCTACAGATAATAAATGCTCACATCTTTCAGATTTTTTATTATGCTCTGTATTTCTTATCTCTACAGGTAATATAAACGTCTATATGTGTACACTTAACCTTGCCTGCAGTAGACCAAAATGATAAGATTTAGAGAGGTACTGTGAATTAGATGGTTTAGGGATTTTTGAAATCAAACAGTGTGCTTTATTCTTCTTATTTCTCTCATTTTTTTATTTTTTTCCTGTCTTTTTTTCCTTTTGAAAATGATTTCAATAGACACAAAGTGCTCAAGGTTGTGTGTTACTGTATGTGGTGGCGTATTCAGTAGCTGAAGTGTGTGTTATGTTGCCTAAATATATTTGTGTGTTGTGTGTCGTGCAGTGTTTATTGGAAAATACAGCAGGTCTGTGCTATCATTAACAAAATATTTAAATGTGAGATGATTCTCGGAAGTTATTGCATCCAAATTCAAGCTTCCACATTTAACCATTTATTTTTTGTGGAATAGTATTGGAACCAGTTTTGATTTGTGGTGCCTGCTGAAACAGTAAGACAGACGATGAATAATTTCATCCACCTCTCCAGTGGCGTCTGGTGGCTTGCGTGCCTTCTCTTTTTCTCGTGTTATGAAACAGGAAAATAAATACCTCCTGCTTTTGTTTTTCTTGCAGTAGCACTGAATAAGATCTTAGTGAGAAGGCCAAAGGAAGCATTAAGACGACGTGTGTTATGCCACATTATCGTTTAGCGTTTAAAAGGAGCGTCTTCTCCTCACCATTGAATCAATCACCTCCATTCAGTCAGTCCTGTTAGCTTTGAGTGAGGCCTGTGCTTTAGCCTGCTATTCATGTCCAACAGTCTATGTAAACAGAAAAGTGTTGTCGTGGCGATGTGTATGTTTGTGTGTGTACTGCATCCTTTTAAACTGAGGTTTAGCATCCACAATACTCTCTCTCTGTTGTCTTTTTTTAACTCTTTCTGTCCATGTCACACATTCTTCATAACGTGAACACACACAATCACACACAGACAGAGCCAGTCAGACCTATGGAGGATCAGTCATGCTAGAGGTCGTCTAACTCGCCAACTTGACATTGTTGTCTATAAGCTGCTTTGGAGCAAGAGGTGAAGTTTAAAGGACAAGTCCAAATAGTTTGTACAAGAAAAGGCTGTCTCGCTTCACATATAGCTCGAAGTCAGTGAACCAGGCTTCGCACGGAAGGGGGGAGGGGGGGTTGTCAATTCTCTGTTCAACCCTTTTCAAATGTGAATAGAAACTGCAATTGATTTGCTAATGATAGACTATTCACTCTTAATAAGATGGATTTAACAACCGTGTCCTTCTCAGTATTGGAATGTCTGGAAGAAAATCGGCTTCCCAAATTGATTAAAATGAAGGTGAGGTGGAGGCATCCGTGTAGCATGTTGTTTTATGCTGCGGAAAGATGGTATGAGATAACTGTGACAAAGCTGTTTGTATCAGTGCTGTAGCTCGAAATTGTTGAGGCTAACCCGAATTATAATTATTGAATGAGTGGAAATATATGCTCTATCACGATTCATTAAATTCATTTATATGTAATCAATGAGCTCGGAGTAGCGCTCTCCTCTTCTCTAGTGAGGGATGCCTGGCTCCGGCTGTCAATGTCAGGGTCATCTATTTATACAAGGTTTTTACATGGCCGCTTCCACATGATTTAGTTATTATTATATAGTTAAATATTAGCATTGATTAGTATTTCCGTCTTCTAATTGGGCTTTAACTCTTTTTTTTATTCTAAAGGAGTGTGATCATTTTGTAATTATGATTAGTTCATATTAACACAACCTTTATGAAGATATATTTTTTTCTTGAGTCATCAAATTAAAGTGTGGCATTAATATTAACTAGTGATCATTTTCTTTAACACAATAAACAAGACACTTAATGGTTATTGTATGTTTTCTAGTTTATCTGTCCAAACTAAACCGCATCTGCTTTATCATGACTAAAAATCACCGTAGAGCACTATTTGAAATGACACTTCTCCCTGCTCTTTCCCATCAAACTAACACTTAAACTCTCTCGCTGCTTGTTAAATTTGTTTCTAAGTTCATAATAAAATGACAATAATAATCACAGTCATTGGGACATGCTGCGTAGGTGACACAAATGGTATATAAATCCAGATGTGACTGGCTTTAATGAGCAGCTGTTGACGATAATCCAGCTGATAAATGGCTTTTAGATGCTTTAAACCCTTCCGCTCCAGTATCTCTCCATGTGGAGTTTAATTTGAACATGACATCATGTAATGAAATATTAGGGAGCACTGTGGTAGCTTAGTGCACCAACCACATATTCACAGTTGATTGAAATCCAGGGAATGGCCTCCCTCTGCCTCTCCCTCTGTCTGTCTTTTATTTAATGGAACTGAAAAATGCCATATTCATGATCTTAAATACAGAATAGCACTGAAGCTGTTCGGAATGATAAAGCTGCAGATAGCTGTGAACACCATCCATGGCCCTCCTTGTCCGTAGGCTCGCTGTGCTGGTGTCCCTTTCTTTGCTTTTGCAGTGAAGGTGTCATGGATACAGTTCAAGAAATCTCAGCATGATATTACAGGTAGATCTCAGCACTAGCACACCACACAGCTGTACTGTGTAACGGTGACTAGCTGTCATTCGGCTGTGTCTGACTCTGAGACGCAGTTTCATTCAGCAGAAATCGGTACGAGTGTTGACTCTCTGTCTGCGCAAGATATATGCGGGATGAAGGACTTTTACCATGGCAACCGCTAATGCAGTATAGATGCAGGGACTGAGCCTAGGCTACTGTTGTAATAATACAGGATTCATGGAAGGCAGGTGAAATGTCATCCAGACTGTTGTTTTATATGAGCAAGGGGTACTGTTGATGTGGAGTGTGGTCAACACTAAATCCCACTTGGCTCTGCTGTGGAAATAAGCTTCCTTTATTAGTTCAGCACCACAGCGTCCTTTCTCTTCAGTTTCCTTTCAGCAGTTTGCACATGACAAAAGAATGTACCCTCTACGTGGCTTTTTATATTGCATTATAGCAACACCATTTATTTTATGTCAGCTTTGCCAATATTGTGAAGCGCCTCCGTCACATTGTTTCCTATATCGGCTTACACTGCCCAATCCTCATAATCCCACTGTAGTCTGAGTCAAATATCTAGTCCCAGTGTCCTCTCACCTTCTTCTAGGATGTGATTTCTGTATCCTCTTCCTCCTCTTCTCAGACTGGGCTACTTTGAAAAGTGGCACCTAACAGGTTAGCATGGGCTTTTGATTGAGCTAATTTAACTGGGTATTATTATTATTATTATTATTATTATTATTATTATTATTATTATTATTATTATGTTTTTGTCATAAAAAGTAACAATTTCACCACTGTATGTTCTGTGATGAATAAGGTAATGCAATGTTTGCATGTCACATGTAAAAAAAAAATAAAAATCACAGTGCGCTGAAACATGCAGTGGAACAAACTTAATAACATAAAACATAAAAACAGGTAATAATAATTATAATACTAATAATAATAATAAACCTTATTATATAACACATTTATTAACAAAGGCTGATAAAATGAAAATAAAGCCAAAGAAAATGAGCAAAGAGGTAGACAATAAAGTGAATGAGATCAAATAAATAGGAATAAAAGCAGTAAAAACAAACAATAAAAAAAATACCAACAGAAAATAATATGCTCTTTGTTAGTTGATTTAAAGTTCACAGTCTCTTTTATATTGTACATCTGACACATTGGGCATAATTTGTCTAATTTTTCCTCTCTAAAATCAGTGGAATCTAATATTATATGCATAACCAAAGTGGATGTATTACTTTGAGAAGCTAGCGCAGTATAAGCTTGACACCGGTCACAGATTGAGACATCTGCAGCTCTACAGTTTCTTCAAAAGAAATAACATGTTTGGTTTGCCCTGCTGTGTGAGAGCTATTTTTCAAGAAGGCCATAAGTCACAACCCTCTACACGAGAGTGCCAGTCCAAAACAAACATTCCTTCCATGTGGCCCTGTCTCTTGCACTTCGCTGACCTGCACTACTGTTGCTGTGTGTGTGTGTGTGTGCATGTGTGCGTGTGTGTGTGTGTGTGTTCCTGTGTGTGGTGGGTGTTTGTTTTGTCTACCCCTATCTATAGCTCTGTCCTGCCCCTTTCTTTCATAGTTAGAGAAAGGAACCACACCCCTCAGCCCTCGGCCTAATGTGTGTGTGTGTGTGTGTGTGTGGCGTTTTGCTCTCTTGGGATTTGGGGATTTCTATTGCAGTCTCTTGTTCCTCAGCTGTAGCTATGCAGCACCAAGTACATATATTTCTGCATGACATCAACAGAGGAAGTTCTATAAAAGCTATAACATGCACTACATAAAGGTACACAAGAGTACATATATTATATATATATTATGTATGTATATGAATATATTATGTACAAAGACATTTGGGTCCAGACACATCTTCTACTTTTCTTTCTGCACACAGCATACACACATCCACAGAGGAGGTTTTAAATTAAATGCAGACACAGATGTGGCGAGATGACAGGGCACATATACAGTATATGTGCACATGACACACACATATGTCAATGCAGGTATATACACAGACACAAGATTGTACACACACAAGTATATAAACACATTAATGTGGTGTCTGAACGTGATCCGCGGCGGTATTAACCCCCCCGGGAGACCATAACCTTGCTGATTTCATGTGTTTGTGTGCGCTGATATCCTGGGTTCTGTGTTAACATGGGTTTGTTCTCTGTTGAGTGTGAGCAGAAGGTGCACACACACACACACATGCAGTGTCCCCACAGTGACAGTTAAGCCGGATGAGTGCACAAGTCAGGATAATTGTTGGTTCTGTCAAGTTGTGTGTGTGTGTGTGTGTGTGTGTATGTGGTGCAAGCAGGTAACAATGTGTGCTATCCCCTGTGGTTTGCTTATGCTTATGTGTGCTGGCCTGTGTTATAATTTTTAATCTGCTTTACCACATTTATGTTTAAAACTATAAGACACACATGGGAAACAATGTGCTGGGCTGTTTATTCAGTCAAATATGGATGTGGATTTTTTTCAGTGTTAAAACCCTGTCAATATTTTAGTATAAGAATGCTGTCAGACCAGCTCCAAAGCTTCAACTTTACCCTGTGAGCAAATTCATACGATTAGCTGATTATTTCTCAGCCCTGTACAGTGCATCAGGGATGGCAGCCAAATATTAGCAGCAAAGATACACAATAATAACAATATAGAAATCAGTCTTATCTTACACGTGAGCATTTGACACATTTTTGGCTGCTTAAAATAAATATCTACTGTATTCCATCAATCACATGCTTTGACTGAATTTTATGAACCACATTTGTTTTGCATACAAACATCTTGTCATTTTTCATTACGGTCACATTAATTTTTTTTCTAAAACATGCTGTCTTGCTGTCCATACCAATCTGCATTTATCAATAAATTGCAGGTGTAAAATCTCATCCAGCAAATGCCTCATGCTGCCACGATGGAACATGAAGCAGCCTGCCCAGCTGGAAGAACAAGTGCTGTGTGGGCTCCCTGAAGTGGTGCGACACTGACTGGGTCATTGGAGTGCCACGGCGTGTTTGGGAACAGAACAGTCTGTGTTATTTCAGCGCAGCCTGTTGGATGAAGGACCATTTCACAGGCATTATGGATTAATCTTTGGCAGGATCTCTTCTGGATCAGACAAAATTGGATGTTTAACCTCATGTGTGCTGAGTTGAGAGTTCTCTGGTGGTAAACCAGGATAAAGAGGATTGAATCTGACCCAAATTGGGTTAACCATCACATACTTCTGAATGTATTAACACCTGAATGAAAAAATGAAAATATATACATACATCTGTCCTCAGGTGAGTGTAATCCAAACACTGATGAAAATGATTAAATTCACAACATTATATTGCACCAAGTTGTCACTCAGAAAGAAGACATTGATGGGCCTCTGTCCGTTTTTTTTCTCCAGTCTACTTTAGTATTTTTGTTATAAACTAAATATTTTTTTATTATAATATTGCTTTGTTCCTCACTTCTTCCCTTTCACTTACTCTTCCACAAACAGGGGTGAAAAACACTTTGTGATCACCCGTCCTGTTCAGGCTTTTAAAAAAGTAACTTATTCAAACGTACAGTTGTATTTATTACTCCGCCTTGCTGTTCATATTAGCTACACAGAAATACAGTTTCACAGCTGAAATCTCCCACCGCTTCCCTAGTTTATTATAAACTGTTTGTTATGATGAGCTGAGTGTAGAAATATTACCAAGTTCAGGGGCAGTGACTGACAGGTCTAAATTTAACAGGCAAGGTGCAATTTACATTTCACATGCATAAAGAATTGTAAAGGAGTATCGGCCTGAGATGTGGATATGATAAGTTCCCTGTAAACACCAATAAAATGCAGAACATGAATAAAAGTACATGAATGTGGTTTGTTTTCTTTTATCATCAGACACAAACATACAGCCTCATCATTGAAATACTATACTACAGATTCAGTGAATACGGTTAGCACGAAGCAGAATGAGTTTCACAGACATCACAGATTAGACTTCAGAAGTATTTTCACAGACAGTAAATCAGATTTTTAACCCTGTGCTCTTAACTCAGACCCAGTGGTCACAGAAGGATACATAGTGACACTCACTGCTTCTGATTAAAACTTTATTGTAACTAGGTGGTGCTGATGGCGCAATGGATAAGACACCTGCCTTTGATGTGAGAGATGCGGGTTCATTCCCCTACTGTGACCCATCCACCAATGTGTCCCTGAGCAAGACACTTAACCCCTTGTTGTTCCAGAGGCGTGCAACCTCTGACATATATAGCAATTGTAAGTCACTTTGAATAAAAGTGTCAGCTAAAATGAATAAATGTAACTAAAGGCCAACTCTAACTGCAGTGCTGCACTCTGTCTTGAAACACTTTAAGTCCCCTACTGTCATTTTCTGACATTATTTATTCAGTTGCCTTTTGCTTGGCATTGTGTGACAGAAATAACATACAGTTTTGATTAAGACAGAGACATTTACATTTTTAAAGGTCTGATTTGATTTATGATGAGTTAACATTGGTCCATCAGGTAAAACTTGACAACATGTGCAAAATAAATGCACAAACAAAAACAATGAAATATGCGCTTCTACTCTGATATATTCTCATCTGATTTTTCTGTTGCAATCGGGAAAGTAAGTAAGGTGGGTATGCTTTCTTTTATGAAGAAACAGTATACTCTTTTTTGAGTGCACTACTGCTCTAAGGATTACCGTCTAACACAGGCATGATGATGTCACATGCTGCATGTACCATTCTCTCCTCAGAGTTTTTTTTTTCCATCGGCACCCACAACCACAATCTTTAGTGTTTGATATTAAGAATATATACTGGAAAGATTAGAGGCTAAGTGCCTCGCTCAAGGATAGTACAGGAGAATAATGTGTCTTATTCCCCAGCCATATTTGAAAGGCAAACCACCAAACCTCTGGTCACCCGCCTGTCTCCTAACCACTACTCTACCTTTCCACTGAGGTTTCAGTTTGGGATTATAGTAAAAATATGTTATATGAGACTGTTTTCTTGATGTTACTCACTGAGCCATGATTTTGTACCTGTTTGGTTATATCAGCATGCTCCTGTGAAATCACGTGACTACATGAGCCGAGTCATTTCATTTCACAAGTCGTGGCTATATATTAAACTGACTGACAGCAGTAATTCTCACTGTGGTTAAAAAGCCATTCAAAATACAATCAATCATGCTCAGTTACCGTAATTTTCTGTGTTGCAATATAATGACACTGGGTGAACTCAATCTAGGTGATGTTCTCACATATTGTATACTATCCATGTTGATGTAATTCTCCTATATCGTATCCAGGGACTGTTCCATAGACTGTTTTGAATTAGAGTTTGGCTTTCAGTTACATATTCCACCCACATACTATAAATAACTGTTAATGAAATAGCCTGTAGGCAGATGACAAGAGAGGATTTTACCTTTGTTTGCCCATGGCATTGTTAGCTGTAGAATGAAGGTAGCACATTACCTGCTCTCCACCTTTTATTACACTGAGATTAAGGGACCAAAAACTGACTAGAGGACTTGGGATGCATATTTAAATGGCCTCCGTGGCCTATCTACTAACTTACTCAATACTGAGCCAAACAGAAAGTCATCTGAAAATTAATAGCCACAACTGTGTGATCTAAGAATAAAGGGGAGATGATCACACTATTCACTTGAAGGACCTCAGCTATGCTCATAGATCACTAATAATGTTAATGACTGAATATGTTCTCTAATGGAGTCAGGAAACATGATTAATCTAATTATTCAATATTTTGAGGAAATAATCCATTTAGCAATGCATGTGTTGTTTGATCAATTAAGTCCATAATGCACTTGCCTGAACTCTGATTTTACACTCAGACTATGAAAACAGAGGAATAACTTGAATTATTTTCTTAGAATGTGAGATTTGATTTAAGTCACAAACAAAACTGAAGCTATTTCAGTAATCAACAATTCTCCAGGAATCTGACGATCTCTGACTCATAGATGCATCACTTTTCTTCTGAACACAAGGTGCCCCAACCTGCTGAGTGACATTTCCATTATTGCCCGTAGGCCTGATCACACAGTTTTGTTTAGGAACTTACACATGGAGGCTACAATAACAATTTGAATGGCCAACAACATATAGAGTGTCTAATGATTGACTGCCAATGTAATAAAAATATACTCCTTGCTGAGTTTTTGTTGTTTGCAGTGTTTATTATTATGTTTTTACTTATCATCATTTGACCCTTGGCATCACGTAGTGTTCACCTGGCAGCAAATAACTATATGGTAGGTCAAATAAAACCCACACTTAGTCTCTTTAAACTGACCTTCCATTTATTGCTGATATTGTGGAGTATTTTAACTTGTTTTTTGTTTTTTAAATCTCTGAGGTTATTTGTTTGTTCTTTTGGGTCAGGGAACTGGTGATAGGAATGGCCCTGTTTGGATTGAAAACTGTCACTCTCTCACCCTGTAAAGGAAATCATCCGTTTTTCACAGTCCAACAGATTTAACTTGTGGAAAGGAATCGGATTTCCCTTTTCTAGTCAGCCGGAACTTCATTCAATTGTGTATTCATACTCATACCGTAGACGGTGATATGGACTTGCTTCACTTTATTAAATCGACGAAAAATCACATCCGATGCATGTAATCATTATATTAGGCACATCTATGTGTCGACGCGCAAGAGTGACATTAATTAGAGAGAGTTACCGGATTTTAGTTTCTACTTTATTCGAGAGCACGGCAGGATATGCGACAACTGGAGGTGTTCTCCGGTCTATATAAACCCGCCGCCATCTTACATTTTTCAGTCACTGCTGTTCCGGCGACGCTATCGGTGACTGTCTGCGGAGGGAGTGGACGAGGACTCCCCGCTGACGCTCGTCTTCACGTTTTCCTTCACTTTTCCCATTTTTAAGTGGTTTTTACTCTCCGGGATCCGAGTGGACGGACTTTTCTGTGTTGACAAGGGTAGGCTTCAACATTCAAACTATGGGCTCCACTCATTCTCTCCCTCTTTACTTGTCGGGCTCTCCCTGAATGCCAGCAGGAATTGTTGTGTGCGGGCCGGCGGGGGATGCTGCTGCTGCTGCCGCAGCTAGTGAGCCAGCTGCTTTCACGGCAGATATTTGGGATACCATCCACTTCCCAATGGGAACATGCCAATTTTACAGACGATACTCATTAATTTTATGATATCACGGGCTTTGTAGTTGGTAATATAGAGTTTACAGTAAGCTAGATGTTTCCGATGGATTACAATTTATTCGAAAGCTTTAATTTGGGAGTAACGTTACACGCAGATGTTTGCTTCCCTTCCTCGTTTGTTTGAATAGTTAACATTAGCTACATATAGTCAAGGTTAGTTAGCTTATCCACTATTAGCCGACTTATGCCGCTGGCAAAATATCACTGTTCTGGCTCTTGTTTGCTCGACTTCAGTTTCGCCTTTGGTCGGTTGTTTTTGCAGCTGGTTTAGCTTAACAGACACTTAATACGGGGTGAAGATCCACGCGTGGAAATCTCGGTGTCGTGACCATGTGTACAGGTGGTAACGTTAAAACTAAGTTAGCACACGTTAATTTACGTTAGCCTAATCACACAGCTGCTGAGTTAACGCTTAAATTTCGACCAAAGTTCAGTTGTGACTGAAAACCGTTAGAAACTTAACGTTAAGCTTGTTGCGGGCAGAAAAGCTCCAAACTCATATTACTGGTTTATATTTTTAAGTTTATTTTGGGTCAAAGGCCCGTGAGAGTGTGTTTTCCACTCGTCCTTTTAAACAAAGACCGACAAATTCCTCCCGGCCGCTGTGCTTTTGGGAGGAAGACGAGGAGGAGCCAGAGTGTGAAATTTGAGTCAGTGGTGTTGGAGCAAGAAAGTCAGGGGTAGCAGTGGGGAAGAGGGGGAGCAGCAGTTGGTAGCTGTTGGTATGTGTCGAGCTGTTTTATTAAATCTTATAAAGGCTTTTTAGTTTTTCGCACCTTCCCCTTGCAGAGCCAGGTGTGTGTGCGCTTGGCAGCTGGAGAAGGACAGGCGGGTGTCCTCAGAAGAAAAGTTGGGACACCTCTCTGCTTTTCACCATGCCGTCGAAACGGAAAACAAGCGATGTGATGGCTCCAGTTGGACAAGTTGCTGTGTGTGTGTGTGTGTGTGTGTGCGTGCGGTGTGCGCGCGCGCGTGTGGTTTAGCAGGGCAAGACGACATTTTAAAGATTTTTTTTTACACGTCACTGACTATGTTTTGGTTTCATTGGAAAGAATGATTGAGTGAGTAGATTTTGAGATTAAAACCGCGACTGGAGGATGTTGACATCAGCTGCGCCAGATTTATTTTTTAGTCACTGACGCTCTGCAGTGAAACTCGTTCATTTTAAGTGTGAAAATACACTAGTTCAGGGTCGAGATTATACAAATTACTGAACCAATATCAGTCACTCGTGTTCCCATGCCCCATAAATCAGTGCACTGTCCTCTGGCTCTCGGGTTTGTTTTAAAATGGGTTCAAATAGTTTGTTTGTTCGCCTTCCTGCGCTCCTTCAGCGAAATCCCCCATCAGATTACACAACGGAACAGAAACACTGACAAACCTGTTATCTTGTCAGCAAAATTTTCTTCTAACGGTGCATTAAAATCTTTAAGACGGAAGCGTGGGTGTAGGCTACATCCGAGTCCAGTGATGGTATGTTTCGAGGTAATCTACTTGCTAGAAGACAGTTACCATGAACCATTTTAGTGGTACTGCAAATAACGTTACTGTAGTATTTGTCTTTCTAATGACTCACCTGTGTGTCCCCATCTCCATGGTAATTTATATGCAATTTGTGCAGTATGATGCTGTTAATCTAGATTTTTACACACATGTATTTGTCCTTATGAGGAGGCTAGAAAAGAATAAATCACTTTCTATAAAGGTTCAGTTAAACACCCTTGGCAGTAGATGAACCCAAGAAATTTACTTCTTTTTGGAGAATTATGTGTATTTGTACTGCTTTCAACCAATTCAATCCTAGGTTTCCATTTCATATAGATTGCTAAAAACTGAGCAGGACAGGGACAAGTCCTTATCATGTGGACGTTGCATGGGTGTTTCTCTGTGGGCATCCATCATTTTGCAGTTGAGACACAGGCCTAACACTGCAGCGGCTGCAGGCATTGAGCTCAGTGTATTGTTGGCAGCCAGAAGTGAGTGCTGCTGACCCTGCACATTGCGTGGCTAACACTGAAGCCTGTGGCCGCCCCTGCCTCTCTGCTTGTGCCAATAATGCAGCTTGTTTGTCATTAACTCATGGATCTATTGAACGCAAGTGAGTTTTTTTTCACTTGAAGAAAAGAGCTGTGCAGGAGTTTAGATGGCTTTAACTCTCTTTGAAGTCCTGTTCTTAGTGAATATTTTTGTTAAACCCAAGCACTGTGTATTTTCTCTCAACAAATGTAGAAAGTTATTTAAATGCCACATCGTGCTAGGAAAAAGACTGTAATTATAGTAAGCCATGTCTGCAGGCCGAAAGAGTGATTTGGTGTGATGCAATTTAGGGGGATTGTGTTTCATACAGGGATTTATGGCAATATGATATGTCTTCCTCACACAAGAAACACCTTGGGGCTCACCTGAACTCACTTCATGGCAGTCTGGCTCAAATTTGCTGACAGAATGGCTATGTTTTTCTTTTCATCAAGAGGAGATAGGATTGGAGGGTTTGCTTTGAATTCCAGCTATGAATAAATCCATATTATTTTCAATCCCCCTATTATTGGTTTATTTAAAGTTTCTGCAAATTAAAAAGGAAAGATGACATTCACAGTGCAGTGGTGTTCTGTTTTTTGTTACTGTATTTTGCAGGGTTATTTTTTTCTTCAGCTTAAAGCGTTTCAGCGTTTAGAAATGCAAGATTTCCCACATAGCTTACAGATTTTCCTCACACCTGCTTAGCCTACTGCAGATGTTTTTAGATAGATTGGTTAAACTTAGGTATATTAGCCAGTTATCTTATTTGTGGGAGTTGAAATGCAGTTAGCTCATGATAGTTGTCAGTCATCTGCATCATTATGTTTCATGTTTGTCATTCACACATTGCTAAAATCTGGCTTTCCACATGAAAAGCGTGTTTTCTTTACTTTATTTGGGGCGGTGAAATTGACTAAACCATCCAGTCTGTGCTGGAACACTAAGCCTGTCATTTAAGTGTTGTCCTGGGACAGCAGCGCTGTGCTTCACAGGGTTTTGTGTGCACTGCACATTACCTTACCATATACAGTCACATTTGTGCCAAGAAGACAAAACCTTTGGAGGTATCCAAGAAAAGCTTGATGTAACTTCTCCTTCACCTCAGCTGCCCGTTTGTGCACATACCTCAATTCATCCCACATACTGCTACCAAGACAGCCATTTGACTCCGGTGGCTGGTGTGTCATTCATTTGTCATCTGGTTTCAATTATATGGCTTTTAACTGGACCAGACTCTACATATTGAATTTCACATGTGGCCTCAAAGAAACCTCTTGTTCAGATGTTTGTGGTTGGGCTGCTAGCCTGATATCTAGGAACTCTTACTGTAATGAGTTTTTTGTGTTAACGGTCAGAGTCTGACTTTAGTGTAAGGCTGCCATTTGTGTGTCTCAATTGGAGACTAGACTTTGCTTGTTTGCCCATCAAAAACTTTCAGCTCACTTTCCTAAGCCAGATGTAAAGACCCACATTTTCCACCAATGTGAATGATAAATATCATGGTTCCTCTGTGCGCTTTGATTGAATGTTTGATTCGTATGCAGCCTTGTGTGGGACATGTGGCTCCCATTAGGGCAGGGCTATGTAATGTAAGGGCAGGCCTGCAGAGCTTGGGAGGATGGTGTGTGAACAGTGAATTTGAGTTGGTGCCTTTGTAGTTAGGAGCAGCAGTTTTGGAGCCTGACTGAAGATTGGGGTTTAGTGACAAAGCTGAGCTGTGGTGGTGTGAGAGGAGGGAAGTACTTCACAGATATCCTTGGGTAATATTTGCATATTGGCAGCGATTGAACTTTACAAACTCCTACACATTCACTGGCACAGACTGATATCCAGTTCTGTTTGTTGCCCATTTAGTCTTGATTTCTTGCTTTTAGCGTTTTCATTTGATTCAATGATATTCTTGTTTTGTACAAGTTACAATTATTGAGTGTTCAACAGGCAGGATAATAAGTCCCCAAGAAAGAAGCATCAGTCAGTAGAACAAAGTGAGCAACTGAAATGGTGATCTTAAATATCTGTTTTAGGCTGCATGTACAGTATTTGTTAGCATAAGCTCCTCAAGCAGAGTAACTCTGCCAAACAACAAGTCTTCAGCATAAAGTAAAGATCAGGAAGGACCTTTTCATTACAAGTATACTATATTTAATGTTATATTACACAGTAGTAAGTTTTCTAAGTTCCAACAGATTTTACCCTTGTAATACATGGGGTGAGACCCAGTTACTCTTCGGCATTGTTTGCTAAATGCACTCTGCAAGCCACACTGTGTGTCGCTTAACTTTTGGCCAACAAGGTTTAATGGAGGAAACAAACAGCACTCAGCATCGTTTTGATATGTGGAAAGGAATTGGACGGTTTGGATGCTCAGAGATAACGTAGTCGAGTCTCTCCCATCAGAAAAAATCATGGTGATCGCTATATTCAGACCGCCTATTGACAGCAGCTACGGGTCTCTGAAACAGGACGTCCAAGATTCAGGGTTGTGAGGTAGCATCTCCTGTCTGTATTTAGCTCACACCTCATGTATAGAGATGATACAGTTCTAAAGGATGCCACTTAGATATCACTACCTTTTTACATAATTGTGAATGTGTAGTCTATTGCTGATTTTAATTATTATTATTATTATTTATTTTCTGTGCAGTACAAGTATTTTCAAAAGTAATTTCTGCCATTTCACTGGCAGAATTTATTATTTCATTTTTTTTATTCTGAAACTTTCCAATCAGAAATGATTCAGAAATTGTTGCTGAATTAGCACACAGAAACATAAAACATCCAGTTACATTTCTCTTTTCTTTTTTTGCATCAGTTTTGCCATTGTCGCTACTACTGACCAGACAGCAGTAACACAGCCTCGCACCTGTTGCATCAAGTCCTGCTGCAAGTAGTGGCTGCTCAGAAATCAGACAAATAGGGGAAAATGTTTTCTTAAGAGAAAAGTAGATAGTAGTAGATTTTGGATAGTTTAGAGAGTTTGCTGACACAAGATTGAAGTGACTAAAATTCTGTTGTCTTAAAGTGGCTCTGTCAAGCAAGAACATCATGCTGATGTGAGAGCAGCTTGTGCTTCCTGTATGTCACAATGGAAATATACATATGTGTTTTCTCAATAGTGCTAAACAAATGTGGGCACAACAACAGTATCCATATCAGATGAAGGTTGGGTAAAATAAGTATTTTTGGAGTCCTTGAAAGAGCATGCAGTCAAATGTGTCAGCAGGTCTGTGGTTTTCACTGCAGGGAAGTCAGTCTTGTTGTTAGTCACCTTTTTGCTTTCTCTTGTAAGATATGAATCAATTCATGGCTCATTTTCCTCCAGTGTGTCTGTTTAGTACTAAAACATGTCGAAACAGGTATGCCCTGATTGAAAGGGATTTGGTCTGTTTTCCTGTAGATCTTATCTTAGGATAACTGTAGATGTACTTTTGACAAAAGGATTTCTGATTCTGTGGATACAGTCTGTCTCATTTTAGCCAGGATTTTCTTCTGCATTTTTTTCATTTCCTGCTTTTGTGTTACTGTCATAACATTTATCTTTGAGAATGAATTGAAAATACCTCCCGTTTAAATGTTTCTGAATTAATCCCCTCACTTGCTCTGCCTCTCCCTCTCCCCTTCCCTTACTTGCCAGTGTTTACTTTCCTGCAGAGTGTGGTTTCACCTTCAAAGCCAAAGCAGGAATGCGTACGCCTGCCTCCCTCCTCCTGCCTCTTTTCTCTCCACCCAGTGCTCCACTTCCCCTGTCCTTCCTCACCTAAATAGTTGCTAGGTGCTACACTTAATGGTGGCTTTGTGTGCGAGCTGCTGCTGTTTGCATGTCTGGCTCTAACGCAAGAGGAAATTGAAGAGAGGGAGGAGGCAGGAAAGTAAAGAAGGCACTGGAAAGTCACTTGTGTGGGCCGTTTCTTTTAAACCCACACTGCAATTAATTTTTAACAGTGTTTTTCTGCCTTTACCTCTCCTGTGATATTTTTGTGTTACAGTAAAATGGCAAATGTTTGATTAGGAGGACAGAGGACCAGCAGTGAGTAGGTTAGCAGGTAAGAATGATGGAGTTTGACTGACTGCCTTTTTCATTCTGTTTCAGATCAGGAAGCTGTGTCGGCCGCGGTTTGAGAAAGGAACATGGCTTCCCAGGGTGAGTTAATGGTTTTCGGACACGCTCAAACTCTTTCACCTCTCTGCAGCTCCTATTTAATCATTTGTCTGCATCTTTCACACACGCACAAACACACACCATTTCACACAATTTGCTGCAGTTTAACACTACCTCTTCTCCTGGTGCAGATTTATGTTCTCATTAGAGCAAAGTGAATTAGCTATTGATTTCAATTGGAAACTTCGAGCACATGTAAAATCAAACTTGATGCTTGAAGAAACCTTTACTGGTAAATCACACATATCAGTGAAGTATGAAAATGACGTTAGAAGCAGGTTAGAAATCCATAAATTGCAGCTACAAACCAGTTCATATTACATACAGTGCTTCTGTCAGTTAATGGTTGCAGAAATGTTTAAATTGTATAATGACCTCCTTTTGTAAAAATCTGTACTGATTTCTAACATAAGGTTGCCCCCTTTCCAAACACATTTAACACTGAAATTTGGTTACTAAAACTGGTTTAATAATTATCATAGTTCTTGGTAAAAAATTGTGTAGGGGCCAAGTAATAGTGATTTAATATTTGCTTGTCCGGCCTTGCCAGCTCACCTAAAATGAATGCCTCACTGATTCTTTACATAAAGCTGAAAATACCTGTTTCTCTACATTTTGTCAAATGTCAATACAGAAATATCATAATGCCAACATGCTATTTGGTTATTACCATTCTTACGTTGATCCTTGATCCATGTTATCTTTTTCCAGCTGATCTGATGGAGCTAGACATGGTCATGGAGCCGGACCGTAAGGCGGCAGTCAGTCACTGGCAGCAGCAATCTTACCTGGATTCAGGCATCCATTCAGGGGCCACCACAACTGCTCCCTCCCTTAGTGGGAAGGGCAACCCCGAAGAAGACGATGTCGACAACCAGGTCATGTATGAGTGGGAGCAAGGCTTCAACCAGAACTTCTCCCAGGAACAAGTACAAGGTAGGCCATAATGCAGCAAAATGTGTTTACTGCACATAACATATTAAATGTGTGGTCAAATAGCAGCTTGAATCTGGAGATAACACAACGGTTCTTCTGTCACTTCTAGACATAGATGGTCAGTACGCCATGACGCGGGCCCAGCGGGTGCGTGCAGCCATGTTCCCAGAGACCCTTGAGGAGGGTGTGCAGATTCCCACAACACAGTATGATGCAGCAAACCCCACCAATGTTCAGAGGCTGGCAGAACCCTCGCAAATGCTCAAACATGCTGTTGTCAATCTGATCAACTACCAAGACGACGCTGAGCTGGCAACCAGAGCCATACCAGAACTCACCAAACTACTCAATGATGAGGACCAGGTAGGTGCCTGTGAAATCTGTGGCTCACTATTTGTTTTCCCAACTATCATTCCCTAACATTTGTGCCTGTCTCCTCCAGGTTGTAGTAAACAAAGCAGCAGTGATGGTCCACCAGCTTTCAAAGAAAGAAGCTTCTCGTCACGCCATCATGCGCTCCCCTCAGATGGTGTCTGCTATTGTCAGGACCATGCAGAATACAAACGACGTGGAGACAGCTCGCTGCACCGCAGGAACACTCCACAACCTGTCCCATCACAGAGAGGGTCTACTGGCTATTTTCAAGTCTGGAGGAATACCGGCTCTAGTTAAAATGCTTGGGTATGTGAAAGGAGGATGCTTCATCTGATAGAGTTTTCCTTTGATTTCCATTTATTTCTTGTATTGTAGTTTACCAGTGCAGGAAGGCAGGCAGCAGTGTAGCGGTCAGAGTTTCAACAACAGAGCATAATTTGGTTTAGTTTCTCATTAGTAAAGGGCTACTCAGACACACTGTGACTATCAACTGTGATAAGAGAAACATGAGAAATTGTAAATGGCTGTTAACTCATTAAAGGCAGAGGATGTGGAGAGGAAGGACCTTTTTTGAGAAACCTAATCTAATAAATATCTGTTGTGGTTATTTTCCAGTGGGGCAGTGATGTAATAATCCTTTGTTTGTTCTGCAGTTCACCAGTGGACTCAGTCCTGTTTTATGCCATTACCACCCTCCACAACCTCCTCCTACACCAGGAAGGAGCCAAGATGGCTGTCCGTTTAGCTGGGGGTTTACAGAAAATGGTGGCTCTGCTCAACAAGACCAATGTCAAGTTCTTGGCCATCACCACCGACTGCCTCCAGATACTGGCCTATGGAAACCAGGAAAGCAAGGTGTGAGGGTTTAGCAAGAGGGTCGTGTGTCTGGTCAGAAAGTATTATAAAATCTGCTAATAAATGTTTTGATTTGTGAGGTCATGCACTTCATGAGAGCATTAAACCCCCTAACCTTTCTGTGTGTTCCCTTCTTGTGTAGTTAATAATTTTGGCCAGTGGTGGGCCTCAGGCATTGGTCAACATCATGAGGACCTACACCTACGAGAAGCTGTTGTGGACCACAAGCCGTGTTCTCAAAGTTCTGTCAGTCTGCTCCAGTAACAAACCCGCCATTGTAGAAGCCGGTATGTTTGGTGTTCTTAACAATAAAATGTTTGCAATGTGAGCTTGAATAGTTTTATAATGGGTGTGGTTTCTGCATTTATAATTGCAACCACTGCAGTGCAAACAGATTTGTCATGTGTAAAGAACACATTCATTCTGTTGTTGTCCATCTGTCCAGGAGGCATGCAGGCACTAGGACTCCACCTGACAGACCCCAGCCAGAGACTGGTCCAGAACTGTCTCTGGACTCTCAGGAACTTATCAGATGCTGCCACCAAACAGGTGACGGAACTGCCTCGTGAACCAACATCAAAATCTTTTTGTCAGAGAACAACTTAATAGACTCAGGAGGCTCCCTCCCCCTGCTTTAAAAACAATGCTCAGTTGAGAAAATTACAAAGTCTTAGTCGCAGCAATTTGGCATGCTCTTGATACTGCGATGCTTCTGTCATGCTTCAACTTCATGGTTGTCTTCCTCTCCAGGAGGGAATGGAGGGTCTGCTAGGAACTCTGGTCCAGCTGCTCGGCAGTGACGACATTAATGTGGTGACCTGTGCTGCTGGCATCCTGTCTAACCTGACCTGTAACAACTATAAGAACAAGATGATGGTCTGCCAGGTGAGTACCTGCTGTTAAATGTGCTTACTGTATGTTTTTTGCTGCTCAGTTTGTCTTATGTGAATTTGTAATTAAATTTTTTTTTTTAACCGGCACTAATATTTTCCACCCAGTAAAATGAAGTCTCTGATGTATCCATTGATCTGTTCCTCTGTAGGTTGGAGGTATCGAGGCATTAGTTCGCACAGTGCTTCGGGCCGGGGACAGAGAAGACATCACAGAACCAGCTATTTGTGCCCTGCGTCACCTCACATCTCGACACCAGGATGCAGAGATGGCACAGAATGCTGTCAGACTGCACTACGGCCTGCCTGTGGTTGTCAAATTACTGCATCCGCCATCACACTGGCCACTCATTAAGGTACACACACACTGACATGGCAGCAGCAGTCAGTCAACTAAGCAGTTCTTCACACTCTTTTAGTGGTGTTTCTAGCGAACATCTGTTTACATTTGACCACACATTGGATCTAAAATAATGGGCCAAACCTGGCTTTAACTGTGGAAAAGTGTAGTTGGTACTAATCCGTGTGGGCAGCTGATCTCCCCTAGGTCTCTCAGGACTGAGTGTTTGTTGTGCATTGCAAAGGGTAGTGCCTTACTGCTGGAGGTTGCCATAACTTGTAGCACATCTGTAAATAGTGCACGTTTTGGAGCTCAGTCCAATGTATGAGCTGCAAAATACTCCTGAGTCCTGGCCAGGAGTTTATTGTAGTGTATGTGTACTGATAATAAGCATTTGTACAGTTTTGTTTTTTTGTCACTGGATTGAGAAAACTAGTCCGGAATTACATTCACAATCCTTTTCACAAGAAAAGAAACGTCTAGAAACGATGCACTTTAAAATCTTGTGAATACAAATATAAATCTGAAAACCACTTTTGGCCGTGATTCTTGATTCGTTGTGCCTAATCTACCTAAAGTTGACATTTGAAAGAGCAAAGCATAATTTATATGTAAATGTGTTCGTCCATCAGGCTACAGTCGGTCTGATCCGTAACCTGGCTCTGTGCCCTGCAAACCACGCTCCTCTGAGGGAGCAGGGGGCCATCCCCAGACTGGTTCAGCTGCTGGTCAGAGCACACCAAGACACACAGAGACGCACCAGCATGGGAGGCACGCAGCAGCAGTTTGTGGTGAGAGCAGACACACTTCAACGCAGCAAGGCATGAGTAATGTTACATGCAGCCCCATGCCATCTTCAAAAAGATGACTACCTGAGATCAACAATAGTTCCTACCACTGCCTGCTCATCGTAAGAGTTGTAAAGGGCTCCCTATAGTTTAAACTCAACTAGTGTTTTTGTCATTAGGAGGGAGTTCGTATGGAGGAGATTGTGGAGGGCTGCACAGGAGCACTTCACATCCTGGCCAGAGACGTCCACAACAGAATAGTCATCAGGGGACTCAACACCATTCCACTCTTTGTACAGGTAAAAACAAAAAAACCATCCTCAGCTAAGTTGTTGTGGTTTTGTCATGTTGCAATCATACCAGCACCTCATTAATGTAAATCTAAAAAAGTGTGCTACAGATCCCAGGAATTTTGCACTGTAATCTTATTAAATGGTATCAGGTGTCATTGAGGTAGTTTTGTTGTGCGCCCCAAGAATCACATGTGAGGTCTGAGAGATTGTTTCTAAGGTATCCTCTCTGTGTGTGCAGCTGTTGTATTCTCCCATTGAGAATATCCAGCGTGTAGCAGCAGGCGTCCTGTGTGAGCTGGCTCAGGATAAAGAGGCTGCTGAGGCCATCGAGGCTGAAGGAGCCACCGCCCCACTCACAGAGCTGTTGCACAGCCGCAACGAAGGAGTTGGTATGTTCATATAACACTGATCTGCATACAGCAATCATTCACATAAAGGCTACTCTTTAGCTGCGCAGCTGTTCAGAAGAGCTTATGATTGGATAAAACACTTTAAATTGTTTTTGAACAAGTTTTCCATGGACCTAATTGACGTAGACCAGTGAAGCAATGTTGTAATGGTAATCATGGCGATACCTGGTCTTTTCTGTGAGCTGTAGCATTTCTTTATTTGTAGTTTTTTGGGACTGACCTGTTAACCCTCCCATCTTCCCCTAGCCACCTACGCTGCCGCAGTTTTGTTCCGTATGTCCGAGGACAAACCCCAGGACTACAAGAAACGCCTCTCTGTAGAACTCACAAGCTCGCTCTTCAGGACGGAACCAATGGCCTGGAACGAGGTATGAAGGACTCAAAATGTGTTTTATTCTTCAATTGTTTATCAGTATATTTTGTACTCAAAATAACTTCTGCCACCCTGCCCATCCATGTCTGTCTGTGTATTGCTCTGCAGACTGGAGACCTGGGTTTGGACATTGGCGCTCAGGGAGAGCCTCTGGGCTACAGACAGGAAGGTAAGTCATCTCCTCACCTCTGGCTGGCTTGGGAGACTCCCAGGAGAAACATGGGAATGGGGACATCATTGTCACAACAAATACCAGAGCAGTTTGGCTGTAACACATTTTTTTAACTGACAGATACACAATTAAATACTGATACATTCCCAATGACTGAGCGCCATCTGTCCATCATCATTACTACTGATGACAGGATTGGCTGTTGTGCTGCATGGGCAACCTGAGACAGTGGGGAAAGGCAATAATGCTTTCAAGTTTAAGCATGGGGATTGATTTTTATCCCAGCTGTCAGTCAGGACAACACAGCTGGCTCTTAACAAATATACAGCTGCTTTCAGTTATTGTTACAGTTGGCTACCCAAATGTTAGGGTGTACCAGGACCCAGTGCAGGGTCCTGGTCAGTAGGCCAAGGTTAGAGGGTTGGCTGTTTGTTTAATTTGCACAGCTCTCCATTCCTCCCGCACTAATGGCTTTAATTGGCCCTTGGCTAGCCAAATGAAAACAAAGACTTGAAGTTGTTGGACGTATCAGAACACCTCTGTTGGTGGGACCCGACTAAATGCAGTGAACTCAGCTGAATTCATTTAAGTCCTTAACAGCTGTAGTTTGTCTGCCGGAGGATTAACGGTGTGTTGTGTTGCTGTGTTGTGTTAAGTTTGAATGATCATACTACTGTGTGATGGCTTGGTTTGTTAACATGCTTCTAACAACTGCTCTGCTTCCCCTGCCTCTCCTCCGCCCAATCCTCCCTCCCCCAGACCCAAGCTACCGTTCCTTCCATTCGGGGGGTTACGGAGGGGACTCTATGGGCATGGAGCCCATGATGGACCATGATCTGGGCGGGGGCCACCATCCTGGCCAGGACTACCCCCCTGTAGAGGGGCTGCCTGACCTGGGACATGCCCAGGAACTGATAGAGGGCCTGCCACCTGGCGACTCCAACCAACTGGCCTGGTTTGATACCGACCTGTAAATACCAAGCGAAATTACACTACACTTTCTACTAGGTAAGAATATCTTCACTCTCAGTACCTTTGTGTTACCCGAAGTGAACGAGGGCCATTTTCTGGGTAAGATGTAAATTGAAACACAGTGGGGAGGATTTTTGTCCTGAGGGGGGAGAGGTAAGCGGACTTCCTCACTGTGGCTGCCGCATGTTCAGACTGTTTCTAATTGCAAAGCTGTGTGATGTTTCATGGTGTTTGATCTGTGTGTGTGGTCTCCAACGCCTGTGCCCCCTCTCCCTCCTCTCCATGTGTTTTTCCTCTCATTCCTAATTCTTTTTTTCTGCTCTCCTCCCTTTGCAGCTGTATCATGTGATCTGGATGAACCTGCATCGTGATTCGCCCATATGGAGGAGGCGGGGTTTCAGAAAGTGCCTGAGGACGACTCAACAACAGCAAGCAGAGTTTCCTGTCTATGGGAACTCCATTGGGACAAACTAGATTGAAGTGCGGTTCTGTTCTCTCAGCCTGACGGAAGGCGGACTTTCAATCCTGACATGACACATGGATTTTGATCTCAAGTTGAACCCTTTTTATGTATTTTGTTTTTCATTTTTACTTATTTTGGTTTTACTTTTTTATTCTGTTTTCTTCAGATCTGTAATGGTACAAACTGATTCTAGCTTGCTTTTTCCCCATTATTCTGAATTATGATACTCATCTTGTTTTTGCAGTCCCTTGTATTTTAAGTCTCTGGTAGTGTTGATTTTTTTTTTTAGTGGTAATGCTCCATCCAAGTAAAGAATCTGATCACATTTTAAATGGTGTCCAAACACTAAAGTTAATCAGTTGAATTGTATTCTGATCAAGTGTAACATTGTGTAGCTTTTGTATAAAAAAAACATGAATTGGAAATCATGGTCCAAATATCAAGCTATTTTCTTGCTTTAAAGGTGGACACTGATGTGTCTCTGCTGTTCCAAAGGGGGTTAGCTGACCTAGCTGGATGGGTATGGCTGTGGAAAGACGGGGGTAGAGGAGGACTCTTATTGGTCTGCTGTTATTAAGGGGGTGGGGTAGTGGGAGGAGCTGGTTGCTGTAGCCTGCTGTGTTCTGAAACAATAAAATGGACTGTCATTTCACCTGGACGCCTCCAGTCTCATTTCACCAACACCTTTAATCCAGGAGGACACAATTTACAGAAAGACGACAAATTTGCTTTTGCCAAAGCAAAGACATGAGATACAGTAGAAATACAACTGATAACATCTGGGTTACAACTGGTTGCATGTACAATCAAGACAAAGCCAAATTAGTCGACTGGTCATGTACCTTTTGTTGGTAATGGTATGTAGCTGTATCGCAACTAAAAAGCAAAAGTCTTGGCTTAGCAAGCAGTTGGCCTAAATAACACTCTGTAAAGGCATGTTTCTCACTAAAACTTCACTTCTCTGCCATAAGAAGGAGGAATGAGGTCATCTGTGGGTATGTGCTGACCAGTTTTCAGACAGAGGTAGCGGAGGTGTGACCCTCAGTTTTACACATGAAATAACAGGTAGGAAGCAGGGTGAGAAACTGATGATCCACCAGCTGTGAAAACAAATGCCCACATTCTAGTTTGGCAGGATGCCAGCTCAGTTCACCATCTTACTCAAGAGAATGTGTCAAATTGAAGTACGTATAAGCTGGTGGATGTTATTGCACAACTGAACACTGACAGCTGTGTTTGGTGCAGCATTAGTGAGATTAGTATGATTTGCATATAAAATGAGAACCTAGAGTGAAAATCTAAAGGCCTGTAAAAGGTGACCATGTGTGGGTGTCCAGGACTGTGTGCATGCAGGGTGGCTGGGGCGGTTAGAGGAAATCTCCTAGGGGTAAACAGCTTTTTCAACAAGGCACATTATCTCACACTCAGTATATTAGACTATTCAAGGTGAAATTACTTAAATACAACTCCTTTGGCCCAACACACACAGAGACACAAAGTTGGAATTTCTATGCCACTGTATCATCACACCTGTCTTTGTAGAAATTTACCTCAGTCTCAAACTTTGCTCATGGCTCTTGCCCCTGCTGACAGCATACAGAACACCTGCATTTGTGTGGCATCAATTCCTGATAAAGAGACATATTTCAGTGTGTGATGGCATTAAGGGAAAGCTGGCAGCAGTTGAGCAGTGTGTTGCTCGTAGCTACATTCACAATCGGGGCAAGTAGAAATGTGTGATTATGTCACATTACAGACACACATGATGGCAGACTAATGTTCCACCATTAATGTTGACTGGATGTGTCTAGACAGCCCCAGAGGCCAGAGCTGTGAAGTCTGTGACAGTCTGAATTAACTTTTATGCTATAATCCTGTGCAGTCTGATGGACACTGGATGGATGTTTTGATTGAGCTGTAAAATTATTTTAGCGACACAGCAATATTTATAACTGTCATTGATCCAATTTGCAAACACACTATCTGCCACACAGCCAGATTCTCTCCCGTCTTTGAAGCTGCAATATTACATTGTTGACATCCAGTCCAGTTTTCTTGTAAAAAACTCGACCCAGAAACTTAACAAATAAATAACTAATGTCTAAAGACATTTTATTCCAAAACTGACAACATTTTGAAAGAACAGTCCTCTAGCCGATCAGATAGGCAGACTAACAATCACAACTACCTTTAAAGTTCTGAAATGGTTCTGATTTGCTTAAGGTTTGGAGATTAAAAGCTTTTAGGATCCAGAGATCTCCTGGAGGATTTCAGCAGCCAGTGGAATCACATCGGCATGACACCTGGGACAGAGAGAAAAAGTTGTGTTATTACCTAATGACATAACAAATTTAAAACAAAATTTCAACAAAATTGAAAATGAAAATGATCCACGCTTCGATTCCAACCTGTGCTGCATCATATCACCCTCTATTCCCTTGTCTCCTGCTTACATCTGTACTGTAATAAAGGCAAACTTGCCAAAAACATAACCAAAAAGCAAAGAAATGATAATGTCATGTAATCTACATATTCTTTAAAATCTTCATAAAGGGTTTGTGTAATGCTTAATAGTCATTTGAATCTTTCATCTTTCTACAGGTCTGTAATTTTTCGCACCTTCTGATTACAGACTAATAATCTAAATATTGACTTAATTTCTGCATCTTCCTGGCCAAACCACCCCATCAGGAAATGGTTCAGTGGCAGACTGACTGATATGATCATGAACTGGCACTCTGAGCACCAAAGTCATTTCTGGCTTCTAACTGAACTATTGTAAAGATCTGCAGTGTCATCTGAATTCCTGACCATTGTGAACATCAGGACATATTCTGTACACTGGTACACTGCAACTGTAGCGTTTAGTTTTATTATCATTATATGTTGTTGCACTGTGTACTGGTGTTAGTGGCCTTGCTCTAAACATTTAATTTTCTTCTTCAAGTTCCATTATTTCCTATTTATGTTGTTGCCATGAAATAGTTGTATGGCAATAATAACAAAGTCATGTCATTATAAGGCATTAAATACAATATTACAATTTACTGTATTAATACTTTAGTCATGTATTACTTTGCACATAAATATGTACATATCTGTACCATAAATTATATTTTTTCATATTGACCTTGCGTAGGTGGCTTTTCTATTATTGTAACTCAGCCATATGGCATAGTTGTTGTGGTTTACAAAAAATACTTGCTTGATCACCGTAACCAAAATATTTTTATATTATGTATACACATTCATATATTTATACTGTGGCTTGGTGAAAACATGCAATCTGCTCAGACCCTACAGGCTCCCTATAACAGAACCCTCCTCTCCCCACCCTCCCTCTCTTATCTCCCTCCCTTCCCTCACCCTCCTCCCTTCTTCTCTTTCTCCCAGGTGTCTTTGAGGGCAGCCTGACAGCCAGACCAGCAGAAGCCCACCCCTTAGTTGATTAAAACCTTCATAATTAACCTAATTAACACAGCTCCCAGAGGCATAAGAAATCCTTCAAAGTTTGTAAATTTAGAGAGCATAAATTGGATCCATAAAAGTTTTAAGACAAACTTTCACAGTCACAAATTGGTACTCAGCAGCTGCGTGAAGGGTAGCGGAAAATGAGATAACTGGTTTTAGATTATAGTGAATGGCTATTACAGAGCCACATTAGCATCAAATTTGCATTTCTGTGTGGAAGTCCTGTGTTTTCCACCAATAGCGAGTTACCAGCAGAACTTAGTGGACAATCATTTCTTCACTTGAGACATAGTGATCCTGGAAATTTGTTTTCAGTAGGTTTGCATATGTTCTGGTTTTCACACACTCGTCACAATATCATAATCATTTTTTTAATGAGTTATATTTTTCCATGTACCATTGGCAACTGCAGAAGTACCCCTGTTTGAGAATCATTGAACTTAATAATGTGTGTGTGTGTGTGTGTGTGTGTGTGAGGAGGGGGGGGCTTACAATTAGACAGTTTCAGGGTATTCATGCTGGCGTTCTGGAAAATCCGAAATTGTTGGAGTTTTGTAGTTTTCTGAGGGCTGCACAACTGATGTTTGACTGAACACAGCAATAAACTAAGGATCAGGTTTTGGGCCTCAACGCTTTTCTTCTGGATGGAGAACCGCTCCTCCCTTCCCTACACTTAGGCGGCTTGAGGTTTTGAAAAAGGCATTCCTCAGGTTGCCATGGAAAAGGCTGAATGACATCATTTGGGTTAGGATCTCAGCCCAGACCTCCCCTCGCCTTTCCACTCTTCATCCGTCTCCACTCTCTGCTACCACTCTCCTCTCATCCTCTCAATTAAACCCCACCTCCTCCCCTCCCTTCCTCTCCTCTTCTCTCTCCTCGTAACTCCTTTCATCGCCTGCCCTTTCTCCTAAAACCTCTGCTCCCCTCCTCCTACCGCTAAACCAGTGGGAGTGTGCCAGTCTCAGCCACTTCAAAGGCAAGAGCCGCTCTCTGCTTTCATCTGCCAGAGAGGGAGAGGAGAGAGAGGAGACGGGGGGAGAGGAGAAGTAGAAGAGGGAAAACACGAGAGAGAGAGCGGGAGAGAGGAGACAGAGGAGACAAGGGGAGAGGAGAAGTGGGTGAGGGAAAATGGGCAAGACATGGGCATAGAGGGTGAAAAAAAGGGAAGAAAAGGAGTGATCAAGGAGAAAAGAGTGGGAGAAGGAGGGGAGTGTGGGAGAGAGCCTCTATGGCAGGACAACAATACACCTTTATTATTGATCTGACGGGGTGTGTGTGTGATTGAGAGACAGTTTGTACATAGAACGGGTGAAAGAAACTGTGTGTGTACACTCATTGTGTGTGTGTGTGTGTGTTTGTGTGTGACAGGTCGCTGGTCTCATACATCAAGCGATCAAAGGAAGCATGGTCGCTACGGCGACAAAACCCTTGGCTCAAAGAGAGAACACACATTCAGCCCACATCCTCATAAAAGGCAGCCAGATGCAAAGATACAGGTGCACACATAAACACATACACAGTGCATGTCAGAGTTGTCAGAATCATCTTTGGTAAATATTACCTATTGTATAGAACTAGAAATGAGAAAGTTGCATTTGTTTTCAGACTATTGATAGACTATTTCAGACTATTTCATGTGTGTTAATCTAAGATAGATAAAAAAAGATAAAAGGTAGTACTAATTAGTGCCCTGTTTCTGGCATACTTTTAAAGGGGCCATGTGTAGTTTTTAGTGGCTTCTACTGGTGAGATTGTGACCATGACCTTTCCAAGCGTGTGCTCGTGGTCATGCGCGTGCTTAAACTAATGAGAGAGCACCCTGCGTTGTTTTTATGGACACACTGCAGAAAATGCTTGAAACTCAGGTAAGCTGTAAGGTTAAATTAATATTTTTTATCAGCTTGATGTTGAGCTAATCTATGCACTTTAGTATAACAGTTAAACCATTGAAAGTAATGTTACTGACAGGCAAAGAAGTTGTGTAAAATGACAACAAATCTAAATCTGAACATTACGAAGTAAACAGCGGTAGAGCTGTGTTAATGTTAGCTGACTGCATCTGCCGAACATCACTATAGGCTAGTATAAACGAATCGCTCCACATCTGCTTTGTACCGTTACATAATTTCTTGCAGGCTAAAATCAACAATTTGACATAATAGCGGTGGTACACAGGATAGTAATGTGGGTCGCATTAGCTGGTGAAGTAATACAACTATAGTATTTTGCACCAGCTTGCCGGCTAACGCTGACACAATTTATTCACATAAGAAGCAGCATTGAGGCTGTTAGAAGCAACCGAGAAAGCAGACAATGGTTCATTTTTATGTAAGGTTATAACCTGTTCACATATAGGCAATACATGTAGCCACTTAAGGGATGTGCTTCGAAATTTGTGCTACAACAAAGCTCACTTTTAGATTTGGTCTTCACTGTTTTACAGTGAGTTAAATTTTAAGCCTGTGTGTCTGAGATGCATTTATAGCAGCATGCTTTGCTGGACATCTCCCTCAAACACAGATTTTTTTTTAATGAATAGGTATAGACTCGACAACACAGTTATCTCATAAAATGAGGGAGTAAAATATCTTTCAGCATTTTAATGGAATGTATACAAATATATGTAAAGATACATTCATTTTTTCCAAATCTGACTAATGTTTACATGATAAAGTGCCCTTTTAAAACAGATAAACAAAGCAGTTCCAATCCAAGTATGTGCACGTCTATTTAGCTCGTGTTACTTGCTTCATGGTTAGAAGTGAGCATTACTTGCAGTAATTCATTAAACACTCGAAGCAGCGTTCCCTATACACAAACCTTACAGTTCCCGAACTTGTAAATCTTTGAGGGAAGCTGTTACTTTGTCAGGTGCATGAAGGTGGTGCAGGTCATGTGTCCTGCCAAGACTCCTAAAGTTTTGCTTTTAATGCTTATACATATTTGATCTTTCAGCTCTTTGTGAGATATTAAGCTGACACTGTCCTGTCAGAAGATCACATCCTTTCAATTAGCTAGCAAAAGAGCAGTTTTGAGAAGGGCGATGCATAGACATGTTCTGATATGTATAAAAATAATAAGATGATGGAAAGGGCTAGAGGAGACATATCTAAATCCAGCTACTTTTATGGACAGACAAATACTGTAAACACACACAGACTAGGCACAGCTTCACATCTTGAGACGTGATTAAAAAGAGATTATTTTGTCAATCTGAGATCAATCCTAAGTGTCTATTACATCAAAATAGAACCAAACTAGTATTCCCTTATAATTTGATATTGATATCTATGACACACACACAAACACCAACTGCAGAAACACACACCTGTTGGATGTAGTTATATCCTGCAGTAGACTCATTAGCCCCACTCCTTCTGTACATTCTAACCAATCAGATCGCTCTGTAGTCTGCACCTGGAGAACGACAAAACGACAGAAGAAAGACAGAGAGGACGAACAAAGTGAGTGAGAAAGAGTAAAGGTGTGGTCACATTAGGCTTAGTTATATGGCAGTGGTCCACACTCTAAGGATGTGATGTGAATGAATAAATACTGAGTAGTGTACGAGAGCATTGCTGCACTTTTGTAAAAAATAAAAATCACACTGTAAGAATAATTTAATTCTATTTTTTGTATTTAAAACAAGTTCTTTATCCAGTTTTGCCAACACAAACTTCACCACCTTGTAAAGTGATACTGGTGTAATCTGGGTCAAAAAGTCAGTAAAATATACCAATCCCTTACAAGCCTCTATGAATCATGGTAAAGGTCAATAAATAACATGAATATGAAGAAGACAAGCAGCTAAAACCATTACCTTTAATAATAAGAAACCAATGATGACGCATTTGTACATTAGAAATATCATTTTCACATGCTTTGTTTTCTTTTTACAGCACCAGTCAAAATCATCCCATGGACCACTACATTATAAGAAACACTGGTCTGTCTTATCACAGAATCATTTTGCAAGTTACCACAAACAACTGCTGAGTGGCATGACAATCGTTTCAATGCCATTTCAAAGTCAACAGATCATAGAGCTAATTTGCTAAAAATCCAGCTGAATGCACACCCACACGCTGTGTTACAATAGTGCCTTTTGAAATATGTCCTTTAATTTTTCCTTCTTGTCGTTTTGATTCTTGCACTCCTTACTGCTCCTCAGAAGTGGTCATTTATTTGGCCATGAATTGATTCTACTGCTGAATTTTTACACCACTCTGGATTCTACTAAGTAGTCAGCTAAAGAGCATCCCCCTATCTTCCTTCACTGAATTTCTTTACTTAGGTCATGTATCTTGTCTTTGTCCTCCCTCTGATTGTATTCCTGTCCTGACATGTCTCCCTACACAAAGATGTCTAGGCTCCACACCCACCCAGAAACACCTGGTCCCCAAACTGCTGTGTGTGTGTGTGTGTGTGTATGTGTGTGTGTGTGTTAAGGTTGGTTCTCCATTTAAAAAGGGGAGATTTACAGTGACTAACATCAGCAAAGTTAGGTTCTGAGTTAAGATCTAATTTAAAATTATGGTCAGTTTATGGACAGTTTGTTGTGGAACAAATTTATTCCAATAAATGATAAAAACTGTGTTGCCTATGTCTCTTTAAGGTGTGTATGTGTTGGTGAATAATTGTGTGTGTGTGTGTGTGTGTGTGTTTGTCTGAGTGGATGTATGTCCACGTGTTTAGTGTTTTCTCTCTGATCTCTGGTGACATCATCACCTCTGTCTCTCCCGCGACACTGCATGGCTGTTGCTAGGCAACGGGGTTAGGAGGAGACAAAGACGCTCCCCTAACCCGCTTACTTTTTTCACAAACACACACGCACACACACATTTCGCTTTCCCCAATCTGCAGGGTGAGGGGACATTTATGTGTGCCTGCCAACAATCCACTAAACACCAACAACACACACGCCTACTGATCATCCCATCTCAATCCCTGCTCTCCACCGTCTTCATCCTCCTCTCCCCCGATCTCTACCTGACCAACACCCTGACTCTGTAATTCTGAACTCAAAGTCAGATGAGAGACTATAGACAGACAGACGTTACTTCTTAGGGCTGTCATAATAGATATTAACTTCAAACAAGTCATATGTACCCGACAGCAGAGAACGAAGGTGGGAGCAGTGTGTATCAGTGGTTTACCTCCAACCTTGCAGACAGGACACATTTTATTCAAATTCAGAATTACTGTCCAGAAAGGTCCAGAATGCACCACGGAGTACCACAGGGTTCAGTGATGGAGCCACTGATGTTTATTATTTACCTGCTCGCACTTGGCAATAACGTCTAGCACTATGGTATCCATTAAACTGTTATGCAGATGCTTTGTCCACTAAACCACTAAACAGTTCTACTCTCGCTTCGAGTACCCTCACTTCCTGTCTCCATAATATACATGGATGACAAACAACTCCTTAAAATTCAACAGTGAAATAAGTGAGCTACTGCTCATTGGTCCTAAAATTACACTTTGTCTCCACACAGGTTAAGAGCCGTGGTGTTTTTCTGGACAGTACCCTTTCTTTCTCCAGTCATATAAACAATGTCTCCTGGTCTTTTCCATCTGTGAAACATCTCCAGTCTGCGCCCTGCTTTAACGCAACACTCCGCAGAAGTCTTAATCAATGCTTTGGTCACATCACGCATTGACCACTACAATGCGATCCTGCCAGGCATCCCCAATAAAGCTATTCACCGACTGCAACTCATCCAGAACTCTGCATCACAGATCATTACATGCTCAAAGTCCACAGAACATGTCACTCCCCAGCTGATTCAATTACACCGGCTCCCTGTGTCACAACGGATTAACTTTAAAATCTTATTATTAACATTCAAAGCCCTCCACAATCTCTCCCCTGCTTATCTCACAGCCTCCTACAGACTTACACTCCACCTCGCTCCCTGTGGTCTGTCACAGCAGGTGTACTGGCGCTACCAGCCGTCAACCTCAACACAATGAGTGCATAACCTAACCACATTTTTCTAGTTATAACAATTGCTCAGGCATTGGGACATTGTCTTGATGGAATTGAAAATGTATTGAACTTGAATGTGTTTCTTTAGTTCAATTTGTGCCACCTATAGAGACTTTACTTGGAACTATAATTTTTTATATACATAATCACGCGGCTCTGCTCACTTTTGGCCAGCTTGTCACACGAGATATTGTTGTCATAAATGACTTCACTTCCAAGTCAGTTTCATTGAGCACCTGGCCAAGCTGAAAGCACTGCAACTGAGGGACTGACAGATGGATGACAGACAAATACATTTCCATGTTTCCAGCTCAAACATGTAAAATGTTTCCACAATTGGCCATAATATGCTTTGACATTTTGGAGACTTTGCGCTGAGATATTTCAGCCTCTGGAGATGAGAGAGAAGGAAGCTTCTAGACATAAGAGTTAAGGAGGAACAGGACAGCACAGACCACAACATTCTGTAGTGAGTTAAGTCAATTTACATAAAATAATACATATTAATAAATACTATTTCTGTTTGACAAGTTCACATAATGGTTTCATGGGGGTTTATATGTGAAATGAGTTTGAGAAAGACACAAATCCGCATTCATATTTGGGGACCAATCAATGAACACCATCAATTGTGACTGCAGCAGACGACTAGGTTTATAAAACGCTTGTACACTGAAAAATCAAACTGTTTTAAAAGAAATAATGAATTATTATTTCCCTGACAACTTCTTATGAATCCCTTTTCATTTAATTAGCATTCCCCTTTTAAGTCTTTCCAAGTTGTGTGTTAAGAAAAAAAAAAGACAAGTTGAAAATTTCACTAATTCAGACTTGATTCATTCTCCCGCTCTCCTCCTTTTCAGTTTCCAAGCTATTAGCGGGATCTTTGATTGAGATTAGTGGAGCCATGAAATCAATGGAAGATAATTAAAAAGCCTTTGTTAAAGGGCAGACACTTGTCTGAGTGTGTGGGTGTGTGTTTGAGAGCGAATGTGTGAGTCACTGTGTTTCTGTGATGGTATATCTGTGAAAAAGTGTGATTTGTGGATAACGAATGTCTGTTGCATTCTTTCAAAGCTGCATATTGTTCTCTGTGAATTGATAATGAGATTCAAGAAAAGTCAACTTAGCAAACAGTTATAAGATGTTGATTTCAGGCTTTCTTGAAACTTTAAACAGCTTCTTTAAAACTTTAGCTATTGGACTCCTGAGGGAAAAAGGCACAAGACGGGGGGAAAGTATTGCAACAGTTCTCTAAGGGAACTTTAATATTTAAATCTTTTAAATTTAAATGTGCAATGAGTCAAATAACGAAATCCGCAGAATGGTAGATGGGTATTTTTTGGGCAAATAAATTAGTTCTGCTCCTAGCACTGAGCTGCTTAGTGACTCATGTACTAGCTACGAGGAAATGGCTGAAACACACACGCAGTTTTGTGTGTGTTGCTCAGGGTGGTGAGCAGGATTGAGAATACACACCTTGATGTTACTGTAGCTGTTAGCACAGAGGGTAATGAGGGAGTTTGCACAAGGGGACAAATTTGCTACGAAAGACAGAAAAAGAGAAAGCGGTAAGTCTGTGAGCGTGTGTGTGACGGAGTTTGTGTGTGGGTGGTTCAGGTGGCTGGAACTCATTAGTGAGAGGAATCAAAAATACACACGCACTCTTGCACACACGCAACCCCCCACCCCCCTCCAGGCACAGCCTTCAGTCAGATCATATGATGTCAGGGTGACAGCTGACCTTGTGTCCCACGTGCAGAAACTATTTCATGACCCTGCGGCCAAGCCAAAACATTAGGAATGCATTTTACATAATTCATAGGGGTCTACAGAAAACCATCCAATTTTTCAAACTGGTCATGTTGACTTTTTATGATGGATTTTCACTGGACTGCCCTCACCATCCCTGCCCATCTTTTACCCTGCTATTCAAATTAATACTGGACAATTCTGCAAAGCTCTGCAACATTTTTAAGTATCTTGTTCCTAAAGGGTCTGTACCATGACAACTTAAGCATGCTTAAATTTTGGCAACAACATTTTAAGGTGACAGGCATGCTGCCATCATGGTTTATTAAAGTGAACATTCATTGTTCTAGCCTGAGAAAGGATGCAAACCCTGGCCAAGTAGTGCGGCCACTGTTGGTAAATCTAGTACCGCAGAATCATCCTATAGGATTTCCTAGGAAAATTTTCAGAGTCAGACGAGTCTTTGGCCTGAACTACAAATCATTTTGACTATCAGACAAAATTGGACAGACACTCAAACAGAGTGACAGGCAGATACAAACCAACACCTTTTCTCCCCATCTGTCTTGCTCCTTCTGTCAGTCTTGTTCTGGTGAAACTACACTCTATTTTCAGAACAGCAGCAGAGCAAGGCTGTCTGCACCGGGTCTGTTTTTATTATTTCAATATTTTCCTTCTGCAGTTAATATTTTAACCCTCAAAATACAAACAAACACAGGGTCAAGATTCTTGAATCATACAGAGATATTCAAACAGGATTCTGTGCAGAGATTTGACCAATACTGGCACCTGAAAAGGGGAGCATATAGAGCACAAACTGAAATCTGATAAAATGTCATACAAGCAGTGTTAACATGTGACATTTCCATGCATGTACATAGATGTTGGTTTATTTGTGTGTGTGTGTCTGCCTACCTAAATGTATACTGTACTCACCAGTCGTTTGATGATTCTAAGTGTTGTGCGTTGGATTCGGGGAGTCCCAGTGTGCATGTGTGTGTGCAGCACGTGTGAAAAGTTTTGCAAGCAGGAAGGTGACAGGCAGTCATAACCCTCCCCTCCATACAGCTGGACCAGTAGGGACAGACACTGAATAGACTCCTCCCAAACCTCCTGGTTTTCAGTGGACAGCTACAAGGAGAGAAAATCTGTTAATAAATGGAACGATGAAATAACCTCATGCACCATGTTTCTATTTATGTTACTGTGGTTGCTATGGGCCATGGGACAAAATAACGTAAAACAACTGATTGAATTCTTCTTCTTCTAGGTGTACTTACAGTACATATCATAAAAACAATATTAAATGAAATATGAAATTATGAAGTGATATTTTCACACACACAGCTTTGTGTATTAAAGCACACATTCAAGATAAATATTTATTACAGTTAATAATAACAGACACTATGTAAAAAAAACAACAAATTTGCCTGAGTTGTAATGGTAATTTATAGAACATTTTACATCAACAGTTATAACTACTTACTGTATTTGGATATATCAATTTATTTGGAGTCCATATCAAGTAAACATTGACAAATATTACACTGAAGCATCCAGTATCAATGTTCACTTGACACTAATGGTAACTGACCTCTTGCCAAATGAATTAACTCATAAAACTTTTGCATCAATAATTAGACCACTACTCTTCAGAACTGTATTCTTTTAACACAAGCAAGTTTTAATGAAATTAGATTCAAGGATCATATTAACGCTGCTGCTCTCTCTATCCCACTAATCTCCCATGGGGCAAAGGGGCTGAGCGGAGGCCGGGGGTGTGTCAGACGCCCACCCAACACTCAATGTGTCAAGTATAAGTAAAAACCTCTATGGTGTCCCTTGAGACCTCCTCTTCTCCTCCACCCCCGCTTTCCTACCCCGATAACACCTACTGCAATAACATCTCAGCAGGAAAGGCCAAGATTGTACCCACTGATATCTTCCTGTTTTTTAAGTTTGCATCACTTTCTGTGCTGGTACTTGCAGATGTGACAGCCTTGTCTGCAAATTTCTGCAGGTAATATTTGTAATAACTGTAGTATAATTACTTTAGTAAACCAGAATAATCATCTGTATCGAACAGTTTGCAAGGAGCATAGTTCATTTATAAAACATCATACACTGAAGCGCATGTAGCAGAGCAAGTAAGTTTGCAGAAAACTACGTAACCTGTAACTTTAAAAGAACTGGCTGAAAGAATTAGACAGACTCAGAGTCTGTGCATGAAAATGCATTTCAAGCATTTTATTTGTCTCTTTGAAAATAGTTTACTGTGAGAGGTATGCACCCTGCTTTGTAAGACAACTAATTAAGGAAGAACCTTTAAACAAAGCTTGGTCAGTAGTGTTGCTGTTTACAGTGCAGTCAGACATGGGAGTTAGGTTTGAGTATTGACATATTTAGTCTGGGAAGAAGCTGCCAGAAGCTGTTAGTTACCATGACAGTGGCAGATGGTTTTACTGGTCTGGTTAGTCTAATCTTAAAGAAGAAAGGACAGGAAAAGTTATGTTAGAAGTTCTGCAATTTATCTACTTAACAGCACTGAAGTGGACAACAGACTGGCTTGTTATAAGCAGTTCAAACTCATTTGTGGGACTAGTTGGACATTAGCAACTGGTGAAAAGTCCTGCATAAGGTGTTACTTTCAATGTAAGCAGTTGATTTGAACTAGATATCTTTATATTGTATCAGTACTTGTATCAGTCAAGTATTACTCACATGTAGAAATCACACACAGAGACCTGACACAACATAAAGGATCATATAACCAGAGAAACAGGCATGTTTTCTCTTTCTGTATCTCAGTCTCTCTCTGTCCCTCACACACACACACAAACATACACACACACACAAACACACTTCCTTGCATAAATAAGCATGCATACACAGTTTGTCTCGCTGTATCAGGCATACATTTAGACATACAGTACACAAACATGCATGCAGGAGAAAACAGAAAATGTATGTATGAATGCAAGGCATTTAGACACACACACGCACACACACACATACACAGGCTCTGTGAGTGTTGGTCTCACGTCTCACCATGTGAATGAGGTGTGTGCTGAGTTGGCTCAGGGGTCGGTTTTCCAGGAGCAGCTTCTCTGCCTCCATCGCTGCTGCTGGACAAGATAGCCTCTGGCTCTACACACACACACACACACACACACACACACACACACAAACAGGCGCATGCATGCACACACACACACACACACACACACACACACACACACACACACACACTTTAAATCATTTATAGAGATTTGACAGTCAATAATGATGGATCCAGAGACCTGCCAAGACAGATTCTGACAGACAGACAGAGAAAGACACACTGATAAATAGACTAAAAGAGGAAATAGTTTTTCTGCATGTTGTGTTATTTTAATTCTGCTTTAACATTAGATGTGGTCATAACAATTTTCTATTTGTCACATCAAGTCATTTTTGCATCTCATTCTCATTAAGATTTCAGTCCCCCCGCCCCAATTAGCACCTCTGTCCCTCACTTTCGCTTATTTTAGTTCCGTTCATGCCTACAGTGGAACTTCAGGCCAATTAGCAGTGGAATAATGTGATTAATACTGACACATATTTTCTCTCTCTCTTTCCCAAAGCCAATTCTTCTTGGTTATGCTCACTCTCTCCTTCTCTTTTTTCTTCTGTAGTATACATAATCTCTAACTCTCTCTCTCGACCAACAGAGTAATAGTTTGGGGAGAGCGGTCTAGTCACGTCCTCTCTCCTTATCAGACCTTATTACCCAAATGAATTTGGTTTGGGCAGAAGTTTTCTTTTTAATGAGCTTTGCATTTCTCGCAGAATTGATTTCCGCTGCACATTCTGCTTGCTCCCTTTTCCAGCTCTGTCTCTCCATCCTGCCCTCTTCCTCTTCTGTCCTTCCCTCTTCCACTCAGTCTTTTACCCTGCCTCCCCTTTTAGTCCCCCCACCCCCCTGTCTATGCATTAATATGTATGCGTTGGGCTGGGGTGCACGTATGGGGAGATGGGGGCTGGTGTGTGTGTGTGATCGTATATGAGTGTGTGTCCGTGAGTGTAGGGAGGCAAGCTGAGGACAAAGCCAGTGGTGATAATGAGGCCGCAGGGACATAGCCAGACAGGCCCCTCTGTGTATGCCTGTGAGTATGAATGTGTGTGTGTGTGTGTCCCACGGACTCGGGACCTCATCCGCTTTCTCCTGAGTCCACAACTTCAATATTACAATTGGCTTAAACCTGCTAGCTTCCACTGCACACATCAATGGACACACAGACACAGACACACAGACACACACGCCTTTAGAGACATGATACAAGGGCAACATTTTGAGGTAGTTGACTTTGTGATTCTGTGCTCAACAGAGATGAAACTGGTAAATACTGGTGAACCAGTGTGGGAAATAATACAACACCTCATATAGACCAGTGTAACATGATGCAGTAAAACAACTGACACACAGCTAACAACCATTTAAAAACTATTTTAAAAAATACAAGACAAGCAATTGTACCTGCTTAAGGACTTCTTTGCAAGTATTTTCAAGTATATAATATTGTATTTAGTTTTTGAGCTACTAAAAGAGCCTCAATATGTTTCTATTACAGTACACAATAAAACATTCATTGTAGAAGCGACGGACTATCATCTATGTTTCTGGTGTAGGACATCCTTTAATATACAGTGCTAATACTAACTTTTAATAACTGATGTATGGTGCTGGAGGCCAAAATGTTTTTCAATGCATTTTCAGATCAGTTCTAGGTAGTGCTGGGCAACAGTTAAAAATTTTAATTGCGATTAATCACATGATTTTCTGCGATCAATCACATTGTTATGCGCAAAATTGAATAAAGAATTCTAAAGTAGTGTATTGCACACGTTTAATTTAAATGTACTGCTATTTACACAAAAGTGCAATGACATATGGTTCGCAAACACTTTAAACAAATAAGGTGCTTTTTACCAGCAGTATGCCTTTAACCTACACAGTAGCAATAAAATATTGTAAATCTCAACCTAAACATTAACGTAATCAAATCAAAATATAAAACCCAAGCTATCTGCCACTACCAGGGCATTACCTTTTTTCTAGCTTGTTAAAACAAGTAACCATTGAGGGGTGGTTGAAAAAAATCGATACAGCATAGTATTGTGATATTTTCGTCGCAACACTGTATCAATACACGGAGGCCAAGTATCTTTTATAATCTAAATTCTACATGAGAATTTTCCTTTTTGGCACTATAATAATAAAATCAGTTGCTTTTTCAGTCCACTAGAAAGAGTTTTCCTTTGGGGACACAATTTAAAGTTGTAAAAAGTAATAAATTCTAATACATCGCAATATTGTTAAAAACTCAATAATAGTGTATTCGTGATAATATCGTATCGTGGGGCCTCTGGTGATCCATCTGCAGATCCATCTCACCCTGGACATAATCTGTTCCAGCTTCTCCCCTCTGGTAGGCGCTACAAAGCACTGTACGCCAAAACCAACAGACTTAGGAAAAGTTTCTTCCCACAAGCCATCACTCTGATTAACAGCTGATTTCTGACTCACGGTGTCAGGAACAATTCTTGCGCAATAACTCAGTAACTCTGCCTCTGATCAGCCTCGTGTTTATTGGCTAACTCTTATTATTTATTCACCATTGTCTGTTTCAGTGCTGTTTATACTGGTATTTTATCATATTGTAGAAACTGTATACCAAATCCACCTACCTCAAGTCATTACTTATTACTAAATACTTATAAATAATACTTATTTATTCCAGCATCCTTTGCACTATGCTTCATTGCACTGTGTACATGTGTGCATGTATATGGACCTGTATATCACATCTACCTCTGACATGTACATACTCCTGCATCCTTTGCACTCTGCTCACTATCAATGTGTCTATGTTGTTTATTGTTCATAGTGTGTATATTTGTGTTGTCTACACTGAAGTCTGTGTCTGATTTTATTTTTAGCATTTTGATTTTGTATGAGTAAGCACATCGTGACCAATCCAGAGTCAAATTCCTCGTATGTGGAATACCTGGCAATAAAGCTGATTCTGATTCTGACACCGACCCCTATCAAAGAGATCTATTTTCTTTTTTTTCTGAACAGCAGAAAAAATTCTCTTTTATTGGGGAGCAGCAGAAACTATGTTCAGTAGCAAGTGTCCCTGTCAGATTGAGGTGAAGAGGTTGAGCACAAGGCGTAGCGTCCATAGATTGTAGCGGTGGGTGATTGCAGGCTGATCAAAATCTCACCCCTCCTGTGACCCATGATTTGACTGTATGTGTATTCAGAGCCAGTGAGAAACGGACTTTCAAAAGAATAATAATAAAAATTGCGTTAAGGTGAGATAAAATAATTGTCTGCATTAATTAATTAATGCGATAATAACATATTAACTTTTCCCAGTGCAGTTCTAATGCTTTGCTCATAGGCAGCTTGTTAACCATTGTTGGAAAGAGGGCAATGAGTGTCCATACCTGTAGAGCGGAGCGGACAACAAGAGATGTTTGTTTTAGGATGTTGTGAAGCAGCTCCAGAAGGGCTTGTAACACAAGATGGCTGACCTTCCTCCCAGCATGCCCTTCTCCCTCGAGAAGAACTAGTGCAGCTTCTGAGAGGGTGCTCACCACCACCTCTATTAGGCCTGTGCAGTAGAAGAAAAGCAATTGGATACTCAGTTACTTGAGTTTTGGATACAATAACTTGTTGGTACCAAAACAACTATATTTTATACTCTGGTGTAAACATAGCACAGGATCTGTATCTTTATTGTCTGTCTCTTAATTGTCACTAAGAAATAACAATTTGCTCACAAGCTCATTAAATCATTAATATGAATGCACATCATAGATTGTGACCAAGCAAACCAACCTACTTCTATGTTTCAAACAACTAATACACGTACCACTCTCTCCTACGTTAGAAGTACACAATTACGTGAGCCTAACCTGAGTAAATGTCTGTAGCTGCAGGCTCTGGTTCGATTCCACAGTGGATCGATAGTCCCTGCACAACATGAGGGACACTCTCCCTTTTAGGTCGATTAGCATTTCATTGGCACCAATTTGCCCAGCAGAGAAAAATAGCTGCCTTCGACATTTAACTCTTTAAACAGCACTCGAAGCTGTGCAGGTTGAATTCATCTGTGACAATCTGATAGTATCAACACACCCAAGTCCTACGAATGGTAACACAATCCATAACAGCAAAAGACAACTCAATTTAGATCAAAAAAAATATTCTGTTCTTCTCTTTGTATCTCTTCCACTCCTGTCACCTCACTCTATACCTCCCTAGAAAACCGTTTGATGTAGAACATGTTGTAAAGCTGCTAAACCTTGCCAAGCCTTTAATAAATACCTCTTACTAAAGTGCAAAACCATGTTCCTTTTATCATTAAATTTAACATGACACATGAGATACTCATGCATGATCTGTGTAGTAGGCTACTGCAGGCTTCTGCCCCTGAGACACACCTCTGTATGTGAAGACTGGATAAATGACACATAGGTTCCAATAAATGTACACTCTGCCTATCAGTAAGTCCGAAGTTCTATCTGATTTTCATTTCTGTGCACAAAAACAGTAACAGTTAAATAACAAATAAATTAAATCAGTGTCTTCACAGGGGAAAATACACCCAGTGTTATTTTCAATTCCAGTAGATCTTTATTTAGAACGTGTGTTTATTTGTGTGAGTGAAACTGTAACACTGCCGACACTAGAAAGCTATTAAGCTAGCCTGCTGTCAGTGAGATGAACTGTTGCTTTGTCAAGCCTCATATTTAAATAAACAGACTGCTCTACTTTGGACCGTTCAGTCAAATAAAGATCCCTACTACTGTTAATGTAACCTGACAGTGCACAACTGTTCCAGATAGTTCAGCTCATGTGTGTGTTAATAATATTATTTTGTTATTATCTTCTGAGAGTGGCAGCCAACACTATACACAGCCATCGGATCCTGATATGTAAGCCACCTATCAACCAAGCTTTACAGCTGCATAAGTAATCAAAAGGAAAATTCCTCTTTGACTGTTTACAAAAATATTTGAAGCATATGCTCATATTGGGAATATGCATACAACATGCAGTGCTTCTAACTAGTGATCATATGGACTTTAAGGATGTAAAAATAGTCCTAATTTTCTAACTGGCTGAGTCAATAGCATAATAATCTGCTACGAGTGCACTATGTTGATAGGACACATGTATTTCTAAAAGGTTACAGCACAATAGAATCCTTAAAAATATATACAATTAATCTACAAAGGTCAAGCTACACATTGTTTTGAAATGGGCTACAAAGAAAAATCTAGAGGAAGGAGAAAGTTACAACAGGGGTAAGGAAGTAGTCAAAGCTGGAAATTGGAAAAGGAATTTGAAGCATACTAAATCTTATTTCCAGATGCATACAGTATTTTCAGACTAGCCGTTCCATCCAAACAAAACATGGCTGATCACAGACCAAAGACACAAATCATTAAGCATGTATTTTTATATGGGATAAAATAGCTACATATTTGGTGAGTCACTGTAAATACACCAGAACTATTATACTCAGTTATACAGATAAAATTTGGTAATTGACATCACTCATAGATTTGACAACTCATTTGACTAAATTTCACCAGCAATGGCTAATACATTATATATTTAAACTCAATAATATGAATAAACAAACAAAACCAAAACTTCAACCAGAAAAGACATTTAGATAGGAATCTGACTACAGAAGCAATGCCAGGAAAGCAGAGTCTGTACTGTACTGTAGATTCATAGATAGATAGATAGCTGACTGAATCCTTCGTCTTCTAGACATCATAGGACACAAAACTGCAGTCTCCAACTTAACATTTGGCACATTTCCAACACATGAGACATTTCTGCATGCTTGACCCTCTGTGCGTACCCTTGATTAAATCATGCACAACAACTTTACTTTACAGACTGGTTGCTTTTAACCCATACTCCATACAGCTTCCCAAATTAAGCTGTGTAAATCATTGGAGTGTGGGAGACAAAGGCATCCTGGGAATGCACTGAGCACAAACAGTTCACAAAGTTGCATGAAAAATAATTCAAAGAATAATGTGAGCAGCTGACATAGGTATTATTATATATTTATATTTTTCATAGAAACGAACAAAAATATCACATGCGGTTGGATGTGTACTTAGTGTCGTCGCACACATGCCATTACAAATACATGGTCCAAACAGAAACCCACATTTATTAGCACTGCAGATTCATTATATTTTAAAACAGCCACTGTATTTTTCTGTATGTTGTTTCATAAAGATACTTGTTTGTGCGGTGTAATCCAGTCTAATCTTGGTTTGGCTCTGTCCTGGCTCTCAGTCAGCTATAAATCAGAAATTGTTTCATTTCTGTGTAATCATGTAATCATATTGGTGGAAGTGTCTTTCAGTTAATGCCAACAAGTACATTTTTAAAATGTCATATGCACTAATGTGACATACTCATTTTAAGACTGGAGGAATAATTTATGAGTGTAAACCATTGTGCTCTGTCCTATTTTAGAGTTTGGACTTTAACTAGGTTAAAAATAGACATTCTACAATGCGTTGCAGTATCATCTATTTATAAACCATGTAAAATTATTTTCTATTGGGAATCAACAGAACAGATGGCTCACAGCATTATTGTCTAAGCAAATTAGGAAAGTTTTCTTGGGACAGGAAAACCTCTACTAAATTGATAACATATGACTAATGGATAATGTTTCAGTTAATTTAAATAAAGTTCAATTAAAGAGTGTACGTGGCTTCAATAATGTGATTTTCACCAATAATGTAAACATCTGGGTTAGACTTCTTCAAGGATGGAGTGAAGTATAGCATGGTGAAATCATGTGTGTGCTTACTGCCTACTGAATGAAGTTTTTTGTGTTATTCATTTCCATCAATACATAGAAATATAAATAATTAATAGAAAACAGATTTTATTCATTACATATTGTCTGGTCCCATCCTATGGCTAACAGAAGGGACCGTTACCAATGTATTCTGTAGTGCACTCAGTATTAAGCATTCATGCATTGATCAAGAAGCCAACCTGATATGAAATATAGACCATATATACCAAAAATAGACCTCATACCCAAAGCAGGCTGCTTGTCAATGCATTGCATACATCCCATATGTTCAAAAGATAACCTATAAATCTTTTCTACAGCACCTAAAGTTAACTTTTAATTAAACAGTGACACAACTAAAACCAGTTAAAGTTAAAATACGGTTTAAGGTTAGATCACCACAAGTTAAGATTATTTATTCACACTGGACTGCAGAGCAAACTGCATAAACTCAAGACACACTGCAAAACTGCTTAAATGCACTGTGATCAGTGTCTTATTGATTACCATTATGTAGAATTGTCAATCTAGTGCCCTCCTGGGTTATTGCAGATATAAAAAATATTAATACACAAGACAGATCTTTGGTGGTATAAATTATGCCAGGGGGCATTTTCATTGATTGGACACATATGGACACGGCATGGAAGAACTATTATTTTTCAGACACAGTTTGGGGAAATTAACCCAAACCTGAATCAATTTCAAATGGCAATTTATAGATGCAAGTTCCACAGAAACTAGGTAACACCGGCACAGAGGCAATTACCTAAAAAAGTCCTCTGAGCTTCTTGCAGAAGGTCAAGAGAAATAACAAGGATTGGTGGCAGATCAATCCCAGAGAGGAACCTCAAAGGCCTTAAAGGATTCTGAAGACACATAGAGCCCCTTTAATTAATTACAAGCATGCTTTAATTAATGGACACCTTGTCAGCACCTCAGCCTAAGACCAAACGCAGGGGTTTCTCAGGATACAAACACTTCTGATCATTTCGACTGTCACAGTCCATTTCCTTATCAAATCTATGTGCCCACAAAATGAGTCTCAAATTGACTCGATAGAGAAGCTCTAGACTTCATATGCTTAGACAATCAGATTACAACCGAGACTTTCTACATTAGTCTCCTAGATGTTCAGACTTTGAACTTTGTTTAGGAAGAGTCTCTTACTCCCCTATCAGGTTATTCTTGCCCTCCTGCCACACTCTATCTCTCCCTCTATCAAATTGTCACTCACTTCAACCTCAAAATTTCTCCTCTATCCTGCCTCCTCTCTGTCTCCAAACCCAAATGCACCACATTCTCTGTGTGTGTGTCCCACTCTTCCTCTCTGTCACCTCCCATTTTGCTTTTCTGGCTCTCTCATCTTTTCCCTCTCTCTTCTTTCTCGTGCTTTTTTGCCATCTTCTTTTTCATTCTGTTGTTCTGCTCTCCCTCCCTATCTCTGCCTTTCTCTCTCTTTGCTCCCTCTGTCTTCATTCCCCAGGGGGTATTATCTCAGTCGGAGGCAAATCTGCCCAATTATAAACCTCATCTCCTCTCTCTCTTTCTCTCTACACACACACACACACACACACACTCACACACACACACACACACACACACAGGGTGCTCTGGCATCCACATACACAAACATCTCTCAGTCTCCCACACACACAGAAGCATAAGCACGAATACATTCACACAAGCACAAAAAACACCTCCCTATTTTGCTCTTCTTCACTGTCTATTTCATTGCCTCTCAACACACACACACACACCACCCTTCCCCTCCTCTCTGTCACACCTTAAAAAGCCAATTATACACGCTTCCTCCCTTCTCCTCCTCTCCCTTCTTCCTTGCCATCGCCACACTGATCTAGAGTGCACCACAACTAAAAGAAGGGAGGAAGAGGAGAGGAGAAAATAGAAGAGAAGCCTGAAATAGAGGATAGGGGAGGAGGTAAAATGGGAACAGAG
>JAPMOB010213154.1:0-26976 GCA_029875015.1 Lepomis gibbosus | reverse complement strand
CAGGCATGTAAACAAATACAAAAATAAAAGTGCCACAGTGTTTGCAAAGCACATCTATATATACATACATTTATATCCGAGTCCTGATCGGGAGGTAACGTCGGTTTCCGATCGTGTCTGAAACAATGTGATCGGGCTCGATCTCGTGATCGGATCTGGACATCCCTACTTTTCACCACAGTGTACATTCTCTTGTGGCTTCCATATTATGTATAATGTAATAAAGCTGTTTTGGCAGCCTGTAATATACCAACCATACAATGCTGTGAACCAGCTGACCCTGAAAGACTGCAAACCAGAATGTCTAAATTTACACCACACGATCACAGTCAATCACTGTACAGCTGCAGAGATGTGGGTACATCGCCCAGCCCCTCAGAACATGCTGACTTTGTTTGACAGAACATGTGCAGTGTCATGTCTAGTTTTCCCTGACTATGTACGAGGTACAAGATAAGTTAAGTTGTAGCTGTGGCTGCGTGGGTGCTGACTTTTTTGTCCTTTGGGCTCTGCGCAGGCACCTCACCTCACAGATATCCATGATGCTCATTAGATGGGTATCAATGATTTTGCTACCCATCCCAAAGGGGACATATTAGTCTTTTTCATATTTTCTGGCGTATCTGTTATGTTACAATGTCAGATGTACATGTTAAACTTGACCGAAGCTTCAAATAATGAGGTAAAAGTATGATGAAAATAAAGGAAGCTTATAGCAGCCAAAATGCATCTGCCTCCTGTGGGGCATATATTTTGACAACCACATTCTCTCTCTCTGTGTATACATTCAAAGTAAATTAAAAATGACAACAGCAATTCTTGTGTGTTCCTGTTTGTGTGTACTTTTGCTTGTATTGTCTACACTGAGTCCACATGTAGATACCTTTCTTCAGTAATTTTTTGTTGGTGTGAGGCTTTGCATGGATCAGTATAATTGCACTGTGGGGGAAGGAAGGACACTAATCTCTTTCTCCTTTCAAACCCCTGACCTGACTCCTCTGCTCATGTACAGTAAAACGTGGTTGCTCAAGTCAGTGACTCATTGCCATATTCCTGTTTCAGCAAAAACCACCTGGCACCAGATAACTACAGAATGCGATTCCTGAAAGCAGAATAAGAATTTAACTGGGCCAAAGGGGGGGACAGGCTCCTGATAGTTACAACAAAGTAATGTTGAGGAGTACTTGTTTGACTGCCCCATTCACATTTAGTTGAGTTATTATTTAGTCGACCAAGTATGCAAACTGAAGCAGCAGAAAATATTGACATTATCATGAAGTATTCTACATGAACCACTCCAGCAAAACAAATTCAACAAATGATAAAGAAAGTAGGACAATGTTTGTGTTGGGGACAAAGACGAAACATTGTAGGTATTGTTCTCTTACCACTGCTTACTTGTATGAACAGTGGGAAAACATTGTGGCAGAAAGTAGCATACAGTATGCTTTTAAATAAAGAATATCTTAAATAATTGTTTGACATTTTGGGAATTACACTTTTAGAGGATTACCACTCTCATGTCAGGATGCTAAATGTGAAGATAGAGCCAGTGGGTGCTTAGCTGTGGTTAGCATAAAGACTGGAGAAAGGGGGAGGGCAGCTTATCTTAAAAAGCCTATACCCGCAACTCTAAATTTTAGTTATTGACATATTTGATCTCATTTATTCAATTTGCATAAATAAGTGTATTTTCCATGGTTATACACTTCTATGGTTTAAGTCCATGGTACAAAAAACTTTTAGCCATTTTGTGTTGCCACACTGTAGCTCCACTAAACAAAATACCCTTAATTTCTTACACTGTAAAGGGTTGCTTCTATTACAAAAAAGAAAAACATATTTTCTACCTTCTGCCAAAGAAAATTCCATCTGACTACTGTTTAATGGTGTTTATTTTGGATTATAAAGAGGTAGACCTAGCTAACTCAAATCTCCAGGTTTTAAGGGCTTAAATTAGCTTGGAGGCGATCAGCTTAAGTTAGCATAAAGACTGGAAGCAGTGGGAAATTGTTAGCATTGCTCTGTCCAAAAAAACAGGCCCTTTAACAATCAATAAACCATCAATTGGGACATTTTATCTCTTTAATTTAATCAGTACACAAACAGAAATGTAGAAACAATTAGCCATGCTAGCTATTTTCTCCTGCTTTCAGAAGAAAACCTCATCTTCCGCTGTACTTAGCACACACATATGAGAGTGGTATAATTCTTTTCATGTAACTCTTGGCAAGAAAACTTGTTAGTTAAAATGCCGACCTATCCTTTAAGACATTTTACTCTGTAATTTCAGTAAAGCTCTGCACCATGAAAGGCCCTGATGAGGGCAAAACAGTTTTATTACATCTTGAAGATGCAAACCCTGCATTTAAAAACCAAGCTATGGACTTTATCAGATCATTCTGGCTGCTGTAGAATGTAAAGAATAAGCCGATTCACCTTTGTTGTTACGGTACATTGCCATGTAGCTGGTGAAGTTTCTTCCCTTCTCACAGGCGACCTCGCAATGAATCAAATATATGCAGCATTTCTGTAGAGTAAAATATCACTTTGTATTGTTTCATTTGCTGACACATTTTTGAATGACATGTAAATGAACTGCTCTAAAACTTGCTGACTATGTTACGGGGACAGGGACACTAATTCTGGGGAGAGACATTGATGATAATTTTCTTTTTCAGTGTTGTGAGCTGTGTAGATGTAATAAAACAAAAACTGAAACCATGGTGAGGGTAAAACCCACTTATTGGGAATGTTATGTTTGGGTTTCTGGCCTTGTTTTGTGTTACTGGACTTCAGCTGACTGAAGTGGAAATAGATAAGGCAGGTTGAAAGAAAGTTGGTTGATCAAGGTTCATTTATTTGTCATTTTACAGCAGAGTTGCACAATGAAAAGAAAGTTGCAGCACCCGTCACGCTAAACACAGAAGATATATAAATGTTTAAAATTAGAGTAGAATAAAATTTACATCAATGCTGTTTAGTGATGTTGGAGTGTGGAGGATGAGGTGGAGTTCCAGAGAGAAGCTGCTCAGAAGTGTAGTGGTTCAACATAATTGTGTATCTCTTGCCAGATGTCCGCAGTGTGAACAGGTTGTGGCTGGCATGTGTTCTGTCTTTTTATCCTTTGGGAAACTAAATACAGCAGTTCCTGAGCTTTTCTTTTACCAGGATGGAGATGTGTGATGACCATGGCAGGTTCTCTGTGACGCCAATTACCCTAAAACTAAATAAAATATCAAACAATGCCAGCACAGCAACCCAAAGGCCTTGAAAGCAATCTCTAGTTCATTATCTAGTCCTTTATTATCACAGTGTCACAGCCTTAACTGTTAACAACAGATACCCACTATGCATACTGTTCCATATATCTACACCAGGCAAGTCACAGATTTATACAGACAATGCATCAAACCATTGTTGACTGACTGACAAGCTACAGCCTTTTTCCATTTTGATTAATCAGTTATAGTCAAAACAGATTGCTGCTAGCTGTATAATTTAAACGCTCGGGCTGGCCTACCTATTGTAAAAGTCACACATTGTGCTGATTGCACTGCTGAATTCACCATATCATCTTGCAGGAGTTCTTGAAAATAACTGTTGCTCTCATTGCAGTTTTTTGAAGTCAGAGCAAATTCATTTTGTTGAGAGTTGGGTGTAACATTCAAGATAGAATTTTCTGGACTATTAGTATGTATGCAGTAGATGCAGTGTGAAGATTGAAGAGCCTCTACATATGATACTGAAATCTGTTCCAGGTCACACTTTATTATTGCCCATTATTTGGGCAACATATGTTTAAAGAATGTACATAAAATGTCTTATACAAGTCTTATAGAACACAATTAAGGAAAGTGCAGGGATTGGGGATGCCAGAAGAATGGCACAGGCAGGCAGACGGGTTCCACGGAGAGATGGTGAGATGAAGGAGATATGATAGCGGGTGAGTGAATGATTGGTCCCTGAGGCAGAGAACAGAGAGAATGAGGAAGGCCACATGCAGAGCAGGCGAGCAGGTAAAAACAAGTAGGTTCACAAAATCAGGTTTCTCAAACTGGTACTGGTAGGCTGGAGTATCTAGAGACATGCAGTAGATGACTCAGCGATCCGGCTGGGACTGGATCTCAGGCTCAACCTTAAATATGGCAGGTAGTCTCAGGTAAGTGATTTTGAATGATCAGCAGGTGTGTCAACGGGCCAACCCCGGGAGGAGCGGCACACCCTTAACTCTGCTGCCAGGAGAGAGAGAGAGTGAACACAAAACGGACAGACAATACCCAAACACAACAAGTATCCAGCATTCATACCAAAAATAAAAAACGAAGACTTCACTGAGGCAGCGGGACCCTGATCCTTTAAGTACATTATCCAGATTATACTTATGTCCCAATACTTGTAATCGTAACATTGCACTTTTTACAGTTTTATAGTTACTGGTTGCTTTCAGATTCATGTTTTTAAAACAATTAGAATTAGCCACACATTGATAAACTACAACATTAAAATCACTTAAATATTCTCTCCATGTCTGGAGAGAATATTTAACATGTATTTAAATTTCTCTAATTACACAAATAATTTGGGTCTGATATATTTTTTATATAATTTTTTAAAAGCCATCTACTCCATGTCCATCATTAATCCAGAATCTCTAAATTTAAGTTGATCTGGTGGACAACAGGTGTCTCGTCCTTCACTGTAAAATCCATTCTCAGTGTACGTGTGCTGGAGACTTCATGTTTCCACATCAGACTTTTGCACATTGAATATTTGACTATGTTTGGTTTTATAAACTATTTGTGATATCACAGATCATAGGCCCGCCCCCTGAAAATGGGATTTTTTTTTTCTTTTTCTCACATTAAGCAGATGATGCATGGTGTAACTGACAAAGCAGTCACTTCTTGCAAGTCATACTCAATATGAATATCAGCTGCATCCCAACACTGTCTGTACATATTACATACATGTGTCTTTGAGCTTAACAGGTGACTGGTTGGGTTAGGTCACATAAAGGTTGGTCCTGATCCATGTCTTGTGTTGGAATGTAAATGTTATGACAGTAAAAGGGGGTCAGTGTGGATCCGCACTCTCCCTGCTTTAAATGTTATGTCTTGTACTTGGGGCCAGATGTCTGATCCTGCCCTAGGTGTTAGACATCTGAACCTGCTGAATCCTTTTTGCACTTCTGTGTTTCTTTCTTCCTTTAATAAATACCAAAGAACACCGGTTTGTTGAATCCATTTATTTGTGTAATTCTGCACTGGAAATATATAACTTTTACAAGACTTTCCATGAATAAAAATGATAAGCCTTTTATGGAATGCGAGGATAAACAGTTATGCCATGACGTAATGAAACCTAACCAGTGGGAACCTAACCAGAGCTAAAGGAGGAGAATGTATCATGTCTGTGAAGATTAGACTTTAATAATTTCCCTCTCCTAAAAACTGAAAGTCTTCAAATATACAAAACCAGAACTTGAAATTGATGCTAATGTCATACCTGTCAAGTTTTGGATTTGAAAATAAGGGAAATTTTGCGGCGCCCACCACGAGCAGTCCCACCACCCCAACCAAGCTCTAGTATCCATCACATTTTAAGACAGGTGTTATAGCCTAAATGAAAACAAAAAAGGTTATACATGAGAGCATTTATTTAAATATTTAAATATTTAAATATTAAATGTTTGTGGGCTGGGCCAGAGTGGTTAAATTTACATGAGAGTAGAGCGCCAACAGTTCTGCGGCGAGTTCAGCGGCGACAAAATGTAGCAAAACGGTGGTTCCCTGAACACCCTGTTGTGCATACAAGCGTACTGCATTTTCCCGCCTTTTTAACGCCGTTGTGTTTACAAACCTGTGGCAGCTCATTGGGTAACACCTGTGACACGCCCACCAAACGGGAGAAAACATACCTCGAACCACGTTGCAGAATGTTGCGCACCGTTGCAAGGAAATATGTCGTTCAATCAGAAAACATTGCAAACCAGTGCAAAACGTTTTGAGATTGAACTCGCCCCTGTTGTCTAACGTCTACCTGCAGGTGGCAGTTATCGCGAGGCTAGTGACAGAGCTCAGATTGGGAATGTTTTGGGGGTTTTTTTACTCCACCTGGGCCCGTATTTTAACCTGCGTTTAATAATGCAGAACGGCGGAAAAGAAGGGTAAACTACGGGACTTTCCCAGCCAAAACGGGATACTTGACAGGTATGGCTAATGTTACGCCATGTGAATGTGCTAACATAAGAACATTTTAAGTGATAATGTATTAGGGGTTTTGGTCACTTGTGGCAGTAAAACAAGTTGTGCTATACACACCATTGACATGTTATCACCATATTAATTAGCTATGGCTAACATGTCAGCAAACAGTTGCCTATTACACATCCAGCAGACATATTAGCTTTCATTTGGAGTCGTGTTTGTGCCCAATATTCCCACTACTTAACTCCGTTCTGGGCTCCACCACTTCCTAAAAACACTTCTGGGTCAAAAGCTACTAAATGCTCCACTAGCTTCACCAGTTAGTTGCCATTATTTGATTAATTAAATAACTTTTTGAGAAGATTCAACTGTGAGATTGGGAGTCGAGTCAGGCTCCTCTTATCAAATCACTGATTCTTCGGCTATTCTGGGTCAGTCCTAACATGCAGTAGCATTTTGCACAATATTTAGTTGGAATTGGGCTACACCTTGTTTTTTGGACAGGAACAAGCAATGCCCTGGAAGAATTTTGTTTGCAAGAGCCATCTACTGAAAAATCTAAATCTAATCTAATCTGAAAAAAGCACATATCAAGACCTCGATGGAAACTGTCCAGAGCCTTATCAATCAATGTTAAGAGGAAGTCTGACTGATCTAAAAGATATAGTCTTCCCAACTTGCACTAGGTATACCTGAAGAAGTGGTTGCAGAGCTTGTACTTTTCCCTGTTTGTATCACATATCTTATTTACACTGATTACATACTGTGTCTGCAGGATTGCATTCCACTGAATGTTGTTTCCACTAAGTTAGAAATCACTTCACTGCATTAAGTCATCTACCTCCAGTCACTTGATTTGATCAATGCTGTAGTTAGTGGTTTTCAGTATAACTAAATAGTTTTGGTTTCAAACTTAACCAAGTAGTAGGGCTTTCTGGTAGAAAGGCTTCCTGGCAGAAAGACCGCCTGGCAGAAAGACCTCCTGGCAGAAAGGCCTCCTGGCAGAAAGGCCTCCTGGCAGAAAGGCCTGAGGGCAAACTTCTCCCAACTTCGATGCAGTCAGGACGATATGACATAATTCATGCTGGTAGACTTTTTGGAACTTGTTATTTACACAGTGATAGAACGTGAGAGCGAAGTGATAACAGAAAGGCACGGGACGGAATTTAAACACAGACAAGGAAGGCATGTTTCTAATTTGTGCAGTTTTAAAATCCTGAGAAAGGACATATAAAACTATCTTGAGGGTGCAAAAGCCAGTATTTTCGTTCAGATAAAATTTCTCTGCCCCCTAAGTTTGGGGAACTGCAATGATTTAGAAATGCACTTCCATAAAGTTGTTTGGTGCTGAGCAACTCCCCACTGTGACACATTCACAATTGTGTCCCTGAGCAAGATACTTAACCCCTAGTTGCTCCAGAGGCGTGCAACCTCTGACATGTATAGCAATTGTAAGTTGGATGAAAGTGTCAGCTAAAAGACTGCTGCATGCCAAGAGAGGAGCATCTACAGCTTGTTTAAGACAAAGGCTGAAATGAAGGCCTACATGAAGAGCCAGTATAGGATAGAAAATTATTTTTTGATCTTTAAATCATGCAAAGCTGCCATACAGGAGTCAAAGAACTACAGTATAGGGCTGGAAAAACAGTATACTAGGTCTCATTTAAAGGAGATGAATCAATGTACACAGTACAGAAGATACACATAGGGTTTTTACACAAAGAGACATGTGTTTGCCTCAACATTATTATCTGGTCTATATACTTTTGAAGTTTGAATTTGGACACCTTAAGCTAACTAACTTAGAGTTGGGCAGTAAGGCCTGGCTAAGTAACCTGCCAGAGTAATGTGATTACTATTTTCAGTAACAAGTAGTGTGAGGGATTACAATTTTAAATTTAGTACATTGGAGTTACTAATCCCAGTATTCCTCTGTTACTTTGACATTTTGGCTAGCTTACTGTCTTACCTGGAGTGTGATGGATAGTTGAAATCAGTTCCTGTCTCTATGTTCAGTGGAGCATGCGCAGTGCCACCATGTACCCACCCATACTGAGCCAAAAGCGTGGCCGTCCGGGTCAAAACACCAAGGTTTGATGTTTTTTTACCAACCTCACAGTATAAAGTCAAACCCACAGGACTATATTTTTATATTCCCGGCACGATCCCTAAGTTTCCAAAACACTGTATGTCGGGCTGAATTTTAAGGAAAATTATACACGGGACATGCAGAATTTCTTTATGTGATGTTTGTTGGTTTTTCCTTTCATTTGTCACCCGTAAGGTTTAAGTGAAGTACTGGAACAAGAAGAGCACTGGCATGTGATGATGTCAGTCACTGTGGAAAATATGAGTTAGCTACTGTTAAAGTTGAAGCCTCTTAAGGAGCACTTAATGGTGAATAAGTGGAACATGTGGATTTGAATGGGCAACTCAAGCTTCTGCCCCCACCGCATCTTTGCATCCAAGAAATGTGTTCAAAATTCTCTTTGCTGTTATTTTAGGTTGTTAAAATGAGCAAGTGAAAACATGAGTCCTTAAATCCTTTCTCCTGCTTTCTCCCCTTATCCTCCATCTCTCCTCCCCTCCTCTCTGAACCAGCAGCTTGTCTGCTGTTGACCAAACGTCCTGTCACTCATTAACTCCAGTCATATGAACTTTATCTCTAAAGTAGCTGCTGTCATCTCATGTCCTGATTATTTTTTCCCGATGTTTCATTCACATTGTCCCCTGACCCCCATTGGATTTGTTCTATCATGAAATGACTTGTAATGATTGACTTCTTTGGGGATTATTGGGTCAGAACAGTTTGGCAAAGGGCATAGTAATATGGAGGATGATGGAACTGATTAGATAGCTTTAAAAAATGTACTGAAGAATATGTTTTGCAATTTTTTGGTGAATATCTTGAACCATTCCCAGGGGCATTTCAAGTTTTCAAACAGTCTTATTGTGTAGGCCTTTATGTCCTTTGGGAATGTATGCATACATACTCTTAAATCATACGCCATACTCCATCACTCTACAGTATAGTTCTTTATTTTACAGAGGGAAGGACATTGTCAAACAGTAACATTTTAACTACAGTTAAGACTCTCCTCTTCTAAGGTCATGTTGAAGGAGCAGTGAAAAGGATGAGACAGTCTTTGGTGACATACATATATTAACATACAAAGATAACTTAAATACATAACTTTTTTTAAATAGTTTGTCTAAATATATATATATATATATTCACATTCATCCTGACGCCACATGGTGTGCATTGACATCTTCAAAGTTATTCGCAGACAATCTCAAATGCAACATTTACAAAAGGAACCTCGTCCAACTTTCACAAGTTTATCACTAAAAGTGAAATTCAAGAGACTACCGACAAACGTGTTCACATTAAAGTGCTTTCCTGTGACCCTAAAGGAGATCGTGTGACCTTCAAATGGAACATCAGCAAAAACAAACCTACAATCTACCTGGATCGACTGTTTTCTAGCAACACCAACAGAAATGTTTTACACACTAACTCTGTATTCTTCTTTGCAATAGAGTGGCATAAAAGCTCTAGATGTTTCCATGGGGAGGTATTAATGGTCGTGCACAGTTTGCTCACACAACTCAACGTGATGCAACGTCTAACGTCACAAAAACATACTGCAGGAAAAAAAAAATGGGAGCACAATGCTCCAGAGCACAGATCAAACACAGGAGATAGGTGTCCTGAAAGGCTACATACAGCAGCTCAAACATACACGCACACGTACACATCTTGTGTGTGTGTGTGTGCGGGAAATACTACATTTTAAAAAGTAGAGAGATCCACGAGGGTGTTAGAGCATTTGAAAAGCCTTTTAATGATCTGTCACGAGACATTGATTAGCTCCATTACAGCAGAGAGAATGGCATGTTTCACCTCAGCAAGCCTTTGAACAGATTAGATTTAAGAGTAAAGAACCAGTCATTATTACCCTGTGACTTCCAGGCTCCCATGATTACAGACAATAAGGGAGCCAGGATTGGGATAGGGACTGAATATGAAATGAAAGCGTTGATGAAAAAGAATTAGGCCGAAGATACAAAGTAATATCAGAAGACACAGATAAAGATATAAAAGAATACATTATTAGATGATGTAGATCAAACACTGTAAAGTCATTCGATTTGTCAAGTATTGCCAGGCGTTTGGTGGGTTTAAACGAATGACTAACTTCAAATGATATGCAAAATAACAAAGGATAAACTACTCCTGTGATGGAACAATTAATTCTCTAAATAAGCATATAAATCAAGAAAGTGGGCCAACACTATAAGACACCCAACCACTGTCTGCAGTGGTTGGGTGTCTCATAGTGTTGGGTGTTCGGCCAAAAATGTGGGTTTTATAGGTATAGTTGCATTTTTTTGGAAACTCTAAGGCCTGTCATTGTTGCATGCTTGACAAGTACAGCTTGACCTCATTTATTCTCAGGCCATCATCCGCCCACCGTTTCAGAGACGGACATATATATAGAGAGAAAAAAAGTCAGGGCATGTATTTTGATGGTGCTACTCCATTTTGTGTACATATTTAAAATTGGGCACTCACACACCTAACATTTTGGTTGCTGTGGTCTCTCATTAGAAAGCCACAATGTAACAGTAGAGCTTTTAGTCGTCATCTCGGGACTAATTTAAACTCATTCAAAAAACTACATGTGAACAAGTTGCCAGTGGCTGCCAACCATGGATTGTATATAAAGATCCACGTCTCCACTTCTTTGCACTGTTAAAAAAAAAATGAAGCCAAAATACCCCGGATGCGGGCGCTACCATCTTGCGCTGGTGACATAATTTGGAGCTAGAGTCTGCGCATTAGTGATCGGGGTCAGAGGCGCGGTAACAAGGTTCTGCACATCTACCCAGCCGACGCGCAAGCAGGGTTTAGCTGTCATGACCTGAATACCCCTTTTTCTAGCATCACATTTCTAATTCAAACCAAACATAACAAAAAAAGAGGACAACTTAACAAACAACAGCATGATAAGAACTACCTAAAATGACAAAAAACATCTTTGGGGAAAATGTATTTGGGTTGACCTGTACTGCAGCCACCCATCAGGTATTGGCTTCATTTTGGGGAGCTGTCATGTCGTCCATCTTTATATACAATCTATGCTGCCAACGGATGCCAATGAATTTGCCAACTTGTAAGATGTAAGTGGATTTTTTTTATATTTATATAGTTCAACTTCCTCATTTCTTTCCAGGAATAACAATTTGGGTTATTCTAGAAAATGCCTAAAATATGCTGCAAAAAGTAAGGAAAATTGTTGAGGGTGCATTCATGATGAACTGACCCTTTAATATCTGCAAACTTCAAGGCTGCATGTATGCATGTGTGTGGAAGCCACATGCTCTTTATATTTATTGTTGATTTTGCAGACCATGGGCGGCTCAGGGCCCCCCTCCCCTGCTGTGGCAGTGCATATGACTGAAGTGATTAGGTCAGGTTTATTAAACCGCTGTCAACCCAAGATCCTGACTTGCAAGGGGAACTTATGAATCACGTGAAAGGGCTAATATTTCAGACTTGGCCTCTGGTGGGGAAAGTGCCAGCAGTGGTGCGACGGAGCTTTGATCCTGGCTCCAAGGTTCACTTTACCACCTACTGTGTACAGGCCACTATAATGCAACATTGAAACTGATCCTCTGAGAAGACAGTTACTGTGCAGATTCCTTCAAAGGCACTTGATACTGACCCTCTTCTTTTTCATTTTCAGCGTTGAGTTTATGTGGTTAAGTCCTAACCTGGAATGCTCTTAAACTCTGGTGTAACCCAAGTGCTGTGGTTGGTTTCAAAATTAATTAGTAGTCCTGAAACACAAAGTCCTGTGGAATGATGAGTTCCCAGTTCAACTCATGCTCATGGAATACTCCAGGGACGTCAGTCTTCATATTGAAATTGTATACGCAGATGTGAAATGACCTGGGAGTTCCAAAATTGACCAAAGGGGGGCACAAAAAAGAGGTAAAAGGGTTTGTTGGGTCATTTAAGAGGTCTTTGGGAAGACATTGGTTTTGACAGGGCTCCGGCTCTGAGTGCAGGTTGAAATCCACATTAGGAGCTTAAACGCTTGATCAATGATCCGCGGGATAGCCACCAGTGGGGAGGTCAGTTTGCAGATAGGACTAGGCCACCGGATGGTGTCGAGGACAAGCATTCATTCTTATGTTAACAGGATTAAGATGTCAGACTGAAGCCTCCTGGCTTCTTCTTAGAATTCAGGAGGGCGTACCAAAAAAGACTTTGACAAGACTTGAACGGACTTCAAAAGGCAAAAGAATGGTGGGAGAATTGGGGGTTTCAAAGACGCTTCAGTCAGTCATGATATTTAATCTGAATCCTCAAATCCATCAATCAGCACAAAAAATAGAGGCACAGCAGTCACTTATGAGGAGTATAATTGTCATTTTGAGATAGATAAACAAAAGTTATGGACTACATCAAACTCTAATGCAAACACTACCAGTAATAGATTAAGAGATAAATAAATGGAGATATAAACAGACTTGCTGTGGGTGTTTAGGGGTGTCAACTAACTCATCCATAACTATAGGGGCTCCTGGGGTTGATGGGGGATGAGTCTTCTCTGCCGCTCTGTCCGATGAGCTGATAGAGCCGGTGGCTAAGATTCTGGACTTGGCAGGTTCCTAGGACACAACCCACTCTCATCAGCTGGGCATTGTGGGGGTTGTGGTGACCATTTCGCGATCCCGAGTGGGCATGGCGCCGAGCTCTCAGCACCCTCTGCTCCTCAGTGGGTCGTGCCCACGCCAGGCTTGGCAAGGCCATTCTCACTCCTGAAGCTGGTTGATGTCTCAGCCATTTCGGGAATTGTCTTGGGCCTGAAGAGGGGACGACATGAGCCTGGCTTCCTAGCGCTAAGGTTTTATCCTCTCTCGGGTGGATGAGTTTGTTGAGGAGGTCCAACCTGAGGAGAAAAGAGAAATTAGGTGAAAAATTAGGACTGAAACCACGTCAAAACTGCATGTCTGGCTGTAATTTGGTGTTCAAGTATTTGGTGTGACATATTTCAAACAGCAGAGAGGAAAAGAAGGAAAATCAGCAAAGTCAGTACGATTCATCCTCTGAGGACCATGAGTCGGTATAAAATTCCATGGCAATCCATTCAGTAGTTGTTTAGATATTTCAGTCTAGACTAAAGTGGTGGATTAGCCGACCAACTTTGCCATTCCTATCTAACCCAAAACATTTATAGTTTAAAAAAAAACCTTTTGTCATGCATGCGCCTGCCAGCATTGTTACTATAGTAACTAATGTTGTTAGGGCAATGCAGAAATCTGATTATACGTACAAAGCTTTAGTAAACAAATCTTTTTTGCCTGCTGTCTGGACACAGCATGGCAACCACCCATGTGTACACCTTGCTCATCTCTTAATGCACTGCCTAAAACAACATGTGCTCTGAGCCTGCCTCGCTTATTACATTATACAATCAAAACCTTGCTGCATTTTAACGCCCAGCTGGGTGGCAGCGGTAGCTATGGGAGATTTAGCCAGGCCAACCATGTCTCACGGGCTCATTCAAATCTCAGTTGAGAAATAAAACTGTTATATTAGTTAGATTACCTCACATCTGTACAGAGGTAGAGAAAACAGACTCCTCAAATCATCTTAAAACCGGATCAAATAATACCAAAACTATCCCTTAACCAGAGTTTTTTTTTTTAAATCTCTGAGACTGTATATCAGACTAAATGAAGACAAGTTAAGATGGACAACTTCTGCAGTGTGGTGGACCAGTGGGTACAGGCCGTTCAGCAAACACACTCGCCATCTGTTCATTGTTTGACAAAGACAGTCGCTTCGCACAACTTGACCCTGCAGCTCCTAACTGAACTGTCGCCACCGTGTTTGTACAGCACAGACTGTTAACCCATCACCACCGCCGAAGGTCGAGGAGGAGTAAATAGGACAGTGCTGTTGCACCTGGCAGCCGGTGGATAAATAGGATGAAAATGTTCAATGTTCGCAATAGTTTTTAATGAGTTTAACCAAATATATCTTCCATTTACTTTTCTGAGTCAAAGGAAAAAATCTTCCACTGAATCAGGTTTGGCACTATCTCCTATGTATGAGGGGCAGAAGCCAGGGTTGATCTAATTATAAAAAGTGCGTTCCACTTGTGAAATGCTGACTTGTGTTATTGCACCGAGAACACTCGGTGTTTACTCAGGGAGAGAGGTTGAGATGTGAGACATCACAGCAGACTGCTGCTCTCACAGTCCGTGCTACAGTGGGTTCGAGATTCCCCTGGGAAAAAGTGAAGCTTTTGGTTAATTCAACCAGTTCAGCTGCTGACTCTCTGCTGGCAAGTTCTAGCCTGCAGACAACCTGCTGTCTAACAGTGGCAGTGGCTGAATAAATAGTACACCAAGCCACAGACGGAGGCGAGCCCTATTTCCAGGACAGGCTCGGTGTGCCATGGTGCCACATCACCAAGTTACACCCACCTGGTCTGCAGAGTAAAGTTGCATTTGACCGCACAGGAAAGCTATTCACATAAGTCACAAAGCAGCACCGGTGGCTCAGCACCAAAATTCTTCCTTCTTTGTTACATTTGTTGTAACACCCTCAGAAGATAAACGACAAACTGTACACAGTATGTATATTTTTATAGTTTTTAAACTCAGACGTTTTTAAAGTTGGTGGCTTTATGTGATTCCTACCCTGACTTTATTCTTCTACAGAAGAGAGAACTGTAATCTGTGGTGTTGATGACTCCTCCTTTGTTGCAATTTGGATCCTGGAGGTCAAAAGTTTAAAGTAACAATAAAAGTGATCCTGTCTAAAGTACTGTGTCTCTTTAAAGAGAATGGCTCCTTTCATTTCAGTTTATAAGGTGCTTTGAGGTGCATACAGTATTAACAGTCAAATCTGGAATGAAATAAATGACCACACACAAATTGCCAGACAACAAAGCTGGAGCCTTTGAGCCTCACAGGGTCTGGAACCCTGGGTCAGTTGCCCTCTTTTGGTAATCTGTACACAGATTGTTTATACAGCGTAGGAGATTAGTTTTAAAGCCTGTAGAAAACAGACTGTTAGAACTTTAGAAAAGCTTTCCGCTTGCTATCCGTGACACCAAATCTACCTGGTACCTGGTAAACATGGTGCACTTAGCAAATTGTTTTATTTGAGCACAAGACTAACACATACGTGCACAGGAATGAGGTCTGCGTTTTGTTCAGCTCGCCATCACTCTGGAGAGCTGCTGAGAACAAGCTTCATCTCGATGCTCGTTTTCCCTAACAACTATTTTCCACCAATCCAACACAAACCTTTCAACCCACATGCAGGATTGGATTTTGCAGGTCTACGTTTTATTCTCTTCATAATTCACTGGAAATCAATTGGCTAGTAAAGACGTCAGAATGACGCCCCAATGACCCCAGGATAGTGCAACGACTGTTACAATGAGGCTAAATGTGTTTACCAAGTCTTCAAACGATGTCTTGCTTATCTCACACGAAGCCTGATTTCTTTTAGTTTAATTTAAAGGTTTAACACATTACTCCTAGTAGTTCTCTAATAGTATAGAGGCAAATTTAAATATCATATTTTATGGTAATGGCTGCGTATAGTACGCATAATCGAGGATAAAGCCAAAGCTAAGCCCTGAGTCAGCCTGCTCAAGAAGCAGCTCAAGGTACATCCTCTTCATAAAGGCTTTTTTTCTCCAGGCGTGAAAAGAATCTTGTTGAACTCTTTCACTTTGTCACGTTTGATCTCACAAGACAAGGCTAATATGGCTATTAGGAGCGTAATCCCACAGCTCGACAGTATTGGAGATCTACATGAGTGGCAGACAAGCATAAGAGACAGATCAAAGATAGCTGAGCTTCTTTGTCTTTAATTCTTCAGCTCGATGCCTTGCATGGTCTCAGTGTAAGGGCTTTAAACTAAAATTCCTTTTGACTGAAGATGATTTTTTTAAGGATTATACAGTTCGACAAAAGCCCAAGCCGATTCCCTTGGGCGCTGCCTTGTTTGGTTTTTCTTCTGTATTAACCTCACAGAATGCCGACTTTAGGGCAAAGCTGGAGCCTTTTTTTCATACGACGTATGACAAGTGTTGATAACTGTTCCACGCTTTAAGGCAGGGTGAAAAGCCAACCATCCAAGAGAGGTGAGATGCTGTAATACTTTAAAGACGGGCATATTGGCTCGTATTTTCAGAAGTCTCTCCTGGAAGGCTTTCACATTGTTGCACTCTGTTGTGGACGTGGAAAGTGAGAGAAATGATTGGTCAATCACTGCGTGAAGTGGGCGTGAATGTCGGAATGTCAGTTAATCAGCAGTAAATATTGCACATTCATTTGTAATCTCCAGTAGGTAACACTGGGGAGATTGTTGTAGTAAGAAGCGGCACAAAAATAAAGGAAAGGTGATTCATGTCACAGGAAACACTGGTCATACTTGTTCAGGAGCAGTTCTGCTTTCATAACCTCCTCAGTGGGATGTAACTTACTTTATCCAAGCTGAACTGGACATCAAGCATGCAGTACAGCCAGTAAATTACACAGATGGACTGGACGCCAAGTTAAAAACTATATGTCTGCTCTAAAACCACATCATTGCGATGCGAGTAGTCAAAACATCTGCAGTCACAACATCCCAGCAGGTTTTCTGTCTGCTTAGAAGCCATCTTTAATATATATATATATATATATATATATATACACACATATGCGTGTTTAGTGTACATGCGCATTAATGCTTCCGCAATGGCGTGGCTTTCTGTGTTCAGTAGAAACCTGCTCTTTAAGGATGTGGAGGGTGGAATTTAGGTCTTAGCCATTAATCCACAGTGGAATTCCTCGCCTGCCTGGTCGCAGGTCCTCCGCACTCTCTTCAATTCATGGCCTGGGATTGGTCAGATCAACCCCCATGGAGCCATACCACTGATGTTTAAACCGTATATCTATAAAGCCAAAATTCCAGTCTACAACATGCTATGAATTAAAGAAGACATATAAGAAGGGGCTTCTCTTGAGATGATTTACAGCAGCGTAAAAGCGTAAAAGTAGTTTTCTGAGATAGTTATACAGAGAGTAATGTTCTTGTTGTGCCTTGATAAGGCGTAAACATGTCAGAATTTAGATAGCAAATCAAGAGGAAGGACCCAAAGCCGACCAGCATGTGCCATGAAGTTCAACAAACATCAACAAGGCAGGGAGCCAACCTGTGTGAGATGATGTCTGTTTGTCAGGTAAATATTATGTTAAGAGTATCTACGTCGGACGTCCTCGCTGCTCAAATGTATGCTGACAAGAGGGGGTTCATGATTTAACAAATCGTTTGGGGGAAAACATAACTTTATTTGGCCTTGAAAAAGTTTGAACAAACTGGCGTCCACAAGAGACCGATTTGTCATGTCATCGTACCATGGTCCAGATGGAGCAGAGGCAGAATGCGTTGATGTAAGAAACCGCAAATAAGCTTTGCATGTCCTCTGAGCTATTTCCCACTGCTGGAATCTGTACTGCTAAGCCGCTTCGATGCCAAGGCCATATTTAACGTGCTGTTTGGCTGCCGAGCGCTGGCTATTTTTCCTTACACAAGACGTTATGTAAAACGACAATATAGGGTATGCGTTGCGTGTGATCTCGGGAACATGCAATTTCTCCTTGTTTGGAAAGCGCCCGTCAGGCATTGTTATGGCGTCCAAGTGGGAGTAGTCTGTTATTATCATGCTGTCAGCATTTGATGGTAACAGAACAGGATGTGCCCTACGTTGTTAAGAGAAGAGGGAGAAATAACTGCCGAGTAAAAGGCAGACAGGACATTTATGAGAGAAGTGTGAAATGGTAAATGGAACTACATGTAACATTCATCCCCCCTTTGAAGCGATGGCAGAGGCTACAACGCAAGGTTCCACCAGGAAGAAACTAATCATTCACACACCGATGAAAACACAGCCTTTGAGAGCAATTTGGGTTTCAGAAGCTAATCTCTGGCTGATCCCTGGCTTCTCCAAGCCAAGGGGGTGAGGCCAGATCTTCCAATTAGCCGGCCACCCGTTCTACCCCTAAGCCACAGCTGCAGGAAAATTGACGGGGAAGGGATATCTATCACTTTCTTGTCAGAGTGAAATATATTTGTATAGCCTGTGATCAGCTACAGTACTAAAGGTCACCATAAAAATGACACTCAAAGAGTGTATTTATATACTTATCCTTACTCGGCTTTAGATTACATTTTTGAAATTAGAAAAAAACAACATAATTACTTAGTTCCTTAAATTTAAAAAAGGCAGCTAAGTCTGCAAAGCAAAAAAAAACAAAGGGTCCATAATGCTGATGCTCCTGACACTTTCAAACAGAGATGATGGGGTTTACAGCGCTGGGCAGGTGCAGTGAAGGAGAGCAGGAGCAGCTCACACACACAGAGCGGATACAGAGGCCTCGCCTCACTTTATTCCGGTCCGGTTTCAACAGCAGGTGTTCACCATTCACACTTTGACACACACACACACACATGCAAGAGATGGTGGAAGGAAAATGTCACTCCCTGATCTCCTTACACTGTGACATTACCAGTATTAGATGATAAGTGCTTCCTTGCTTTTCTTTCAACCCCCATCACTCCTGCCTCACTGTATCATCTGACACTTAACTAAATGTGAATCTTTTTTTTGTTCGCATTTCACCTGATTGTGAATGACGGTTTTAATGAGAAAGAGAATCATCAAGACATCCATAAGATTTTTTAAAATTCATTTGGAATGTGTTTTAGGCTAATGGTCAAGGCGCACACAACATAATGGTTATGTGACTCCCGGGACCCTTGTTGTATGTCATACCACTCTCTCGCTACATTTTTCTTGTGTTTCTCTATACACTGTTAAAAGAAAATAATCTTTTTTTTTAAAAGCATCAAGGGATATCAAGTGACCTCGTGGTCTAAGACGTGTACCACCAATACTAGCGGACTTGGCTGTAGGAGAGGCAGGACATTTCCCGGTGGCCTGAGAGCCGTTTAGGCCTGCCGTTAAGTGTGTTGACCAGCAGTTTATAAAGTTTCAACATTTGAACAAACTCTGTAGGCTTAGATCTCATTCTGTTCTTTAAAAGTGAAGCCGAGGCTTATTTTTTTTGTGTCTAGCCTTGTACATTTGTGTGTGATAGGACTAGTGTAGGCTATTTCTCTGGAGTTTTGAGGGTGCACCCATAGCCATATCATAGGCTACCTTGAAAACTCAGTGTTCACCTAGGCTACTTTAATGATCCCAAATCCCAAGTGGTCCCAAATGTCTGTAGATGAAGATAGTGGCAAAGACTAAAACCTGGTTTGGTACCCGTTACATCAACAAATGGGGTTAGTCCACAAAATTAGCGGACTGGTGGTTTGCATGAACAGGGTGGCCTGGGGTGGAGTCAAATTCCAGGCCTGAATTATTGTGCCAGTCCGCCCCTGACCACCACAACATCCCTGGGACCCGTGTCACAACAGCAATTTGCGAGCCCTACCTACACACAGATCACAAAGGGTGCCAGTGTCCCGCTTCACTGTGATTGTCACTTGCAAATTGTAGATGCAATTTTAGAGTCCAACAGGTTGACATTAGCTAATCGCTGATACGGGCTTCTGCTCTTTGATCAGTCACAACTTGAAGATGTTGCATAGACAAGATGGGTTGTAAAGGAATGTCAGATAGGTCTTCAGGGAACCCATGCCATTGCCTTTTTTCAGGGCCGCCACATCCCAACATTGAGGCTCCCTCCCTCCCAGTGCTGACATTGGTTCAGCAGCTGTGGATCCACAATCCACCAGGAGGGGGCATTCACACACCTACTCTTCCACATTTGTCACTGCTCCTCAACAACGCAACTCCATGCAAATATTGCCTCGTTGGCAGGCCTCCCTCACACACCAACATGAGTAGACTGCACTGTATGTGTGCTGGACTGTAAGTAATCAAACTGCTTGTTGTTGCACTGTTGCCTAATGGTTTTTGTGGGGCTTTTGCGATTAAAAGTTCTGCCACTTAAGAGGTGGAAAAGTACAGGTGCCACGCAGTGCCTAACAAGATCTTACAATAGTCCATGCTGGTATTTCTGGCCGCGCTATTCACAGAGAGAAACTGGGTTTCACACCTCACAAATAACAGTTTTCCATACAGAATCACAGGGAGATTAAACTAAACAAAACTTCTACTGTAAGTAGTTACTCATGAGGGCTGTTGGGATCAAGTGGTGGAGGAGGAAGAAGAAGAAAAAGAAGCAGAAATGAAGCACAGACTCATCCTACTAAGAATAAGGAAACACTTGGATTGTTCAGAGAATGCAGATTAACTGATTAACAGTGATGTCAATAAACTGACTTGCACAGTTGGGTCACATCAACTGTAGATCTACAAAAATTCAGGGCAGGGTTCCAAAACTAAATTTCACTCTATAACTTTTTATATTGTGACAATAAACCTACCTATCCTACCTGGGTCTACAGTTAAATGTAGAATGCATGAGAAATTACACGTTTACCTCACATCATGATCATTTATTACAACATGTTCTACTAACAAGAGAGATAGCTTGCCATAGGAAATAAAACTATAATACAATAAAGTCACCAAACTTGCCACTGTACAAACAGGCTGTTATAGCGTTATATAACTAGAATGGATTTTCGTCTGTTTGGGTATTTTTTAATGTTTTAAAAAGTTCTGATTCCTTTAAATGGGAAATGCCTCCCACTGCCACATGTTCAACAGCTGATCTGCTCTCCAGCAGGGCTTATCTCAAGGAGAGAGAAAGTGTTCACGGCAGAGACCTTGCTTTCTGGTGTCCACTATCTGCGGCGACACAACAATAGCCTACAACACTAACCCTGCTGGGGTTTATTACACTGGCTACGGGCTAAATGATCCAGCCTGCCAGTTGCAGTAACTGAATGAAGTGAACAATTATTAACCTCAAACAATAAATTAGAGGAAAGGTTGCACTTTTAGGAAAGCTATTGTCAGGCTCCACTGGAAAATGTGAAAGTTATGAAAAAGGATATGTTAACTTAATTAACAAACGCATTGCAGTGTTTTATTAGGCTACTGTCATTTAAAAGCACATTCAACACATCATTTAACATCTAATGACGTCATTATAACTCATTTACATTTGTTAATGAGTATAACATTGCGCTTTAACCCTGCACCAAGCAGGGCAAACTGGTCCGTGAAGTGCCGGGTGGCGCAAACCAGGCGCAATAATATTTTAATTAACTGTAATGCGGCTCCAGGTGCGTGATATGCTTTAAAAGTGCGATTCAGCCAATCAGAAGCCAGGAGGTATTTCTGCTAGATAAAGGAGGAACCAAATAAGTCGCGTGTCCTACCTGTTGCTGCTGGGACGCTCCTCAGCCGGTAAAGCCAACAGCTGCTGGAGGGAAACCAGGCTGATGCAATACACAGTGAGCGGGAGAAGGGACCTCATCTCCGGGCCAACTTTCACTTTACGCCCTCTCTGGGAAGGAGGGCGCGACCACACGGACCGGGCAAAGTTTAAATCCCAAGGGTGGGAAAAAAAGAAATAGGCTATAAAAAAAAATAAAAATAATGAAAAACAACAAAAAAAATGCTCCCAAAAGCTGGATGTTGGCTTCAGATATCCACGCTTGGCAGTGGAGAGTGTAGATGAAACCTTTGGAGAAAGCAGAAGGAATAAATGATCAATGGACCAAACTAACAGAGAAGAGAGCCGGTGAAAGTGCGCTTCATGATTTTACTCTCATGTCATTCATTTAGAGCCTTCACTTGATGAGAAACATTTCAACCACACTTTATGGATTAAAATATCATCATCTTCATCTTCATCAAAACGCCTCCTTATAAACCTCTAGCCTACTTTATAAGACTAAAAGTAAACGAAGACTTTACATTCTTCTAAAAAAATGTCCAAATATGCAACCTCAATCCATTATGCAAATACTTTTATAAGCTGTTACATTTTATGAATAAACCTAGTCATAACATAAGTAAAGAGAAGTCTTACCTTCTTGGTATGTTTAGCTGAGAATCTGGGCTTACTTAAGTTGTGCGGGATTTTTTTTCCCCATGAAACCAAACGTGTTGGTCAAAATCAAGTTCTCCAGTGTGAAGCTGAGCGCCTGGTAACATTGTGGGTTTAAATACTTAGTGGGCGGAGTTCACATTTCGAAGGCAAAGGTGCTGTAATATTATCATCTCCATTCCGGTATATGCTGCTTTGATGTGGGTGTTAAACATAAACCTGGGAAACGTGCAGTTGCTTGTGTTTATGGGAAATTAGGCTCACATAGACCCATGAAAAAAGGACTATATTATCTTCTAGTCTATTAATAGCAACACTTTATCATAGAAAATCAACAAACACTGTGATGTTACTGAAGTTTCTTATATAAAAAGTAGCCTATGTTAGGTTTATTATTAAATAAGTTTTAATCAGTTTAAAGTATAAGGAGTATTATTAAATCATTGGAGTGACATCTTTGCAATTAAATGAATGTAACCTAAAAGTAAAGCTGTAAAATCACTTCTAAGCAGCACAGCATCATGGGTCCCATTAGTGACACAATGTGCTTTCTAAAATACCACAGTAATCATATGGTAAACGTGAAAAGTCACTGTAAAGTGACAACTGAGCACCACAGAAACACTACAATCGCTACATAAAACATTGCTGAGCCCAGGATGCTGCTCATCATTATAAACTTATACTGCTCACAAAGTATTTCACACTATCTTAATCCACCACGTGCATACTCTGGAAAAAAAAGCCCACATTTTCATGAATTTCTTGAGCAGTTTGTCTTCCTGACCAAACCCATCCTCGTATCTCTTATCATTGCTGTCAGCCAAGTGTGTAAGACAGATAGGAACAAGTACAGGAATCTTCGCAGAGTCCCCAGAAATTTTCATTAAGTCACACCTACATGAAGCATCACATCCTGAGCTGAATGTTTCCAGCTCATTCCGGATGTTACCACTTTCTTAAAAGCTCCTGGCAGGAAACACTCGTCATCGGGGAGCTGCAAATCGTGCAAAAAATGTCTTAAAAGTTGTCACTCCAGTCACTCCATCGCTTACAGGTGCGTTTTGAAATCTGTTAGAGACACGTGGGCAGATAGAGCACAGGCCTGAACATGCATCTTTCAACTCAGATGAAGCCCATGCAGCTCATTTCACCTCATTAGAGAGGATCTTCCGACAGATCCCTCCTTCTTTTCTAAATCAACTGACCGATGCAGCACCACACTACTTAATACATGCACCTGATCCTGCCTCAATAGCGGTTATGCAACATTCATTTCCAAGAAAGCATGTCGAGTGGAGTGTTGACTGGACGCCTTTCCCGGTACTGGTAAGACACTGTGCATCCATCAATGTACAAGAGAAACAAAAACAGAGGCAGGTCAAGCAAAACAGAGACTACATGGGGAACGTAAGGATGTGATGTTTGTCATTCGTCTTTTTGCTGATGCAAGTTGTACATCTAAATAAACAGCAGGCCTGCTCCAGGGGGAAAAAACTGCACATGTACTAGATGTTAAAGCGTGATTTTCAATGTAGGATTGCCAGTCATAGCCCCAGTTTGGGCCTCTTTGTATATCTTTTATCATTACATTTGAGTAGCTTATGCTGAGCATCTGAAGGTCATTCAGCTGCACCTCCCACCGTTCTGAAGGCATTTCCAGAATTCACAAAAACACTTCTAACCATCTGGTCAAAAATATCCTGTCTGTTGCATAATAACAAAAATATTTTTTACCTGTTTCCCAAGTTACTAGGCAATTGGAAATGATACATTTTTAACACATTATTATTTTTTATGAAACGATTAAATATTAGAAAGTAACGTCAACATTTACAAATGAATGTTGTACAAGTTGAGCAAGGACTTGTGTCAATTCTGGTGACCATCATTGTTTTAAATACAGTTACCTCATGGTGTCGGTTTGTACAACGTGAACCACAATCAATCAAGTTTCTTTTATTTAATCAGTTACATTGGTTCATGGTGATTCCAATATTTTACATTTCTATTAAAAATAATGAGTTAATATTTTGTTAGTGCCTCACAAAGAGAGCGAGGACATATGCCATGCCTGACTACCTGTATTAGAAAATACTACTGCAATTTGGTAGTTAGATAAAACTTTCTCATTTTCGTCACGCTTAAGATGGTTAGAAGGACTTTGGATGATCCTGGAAGTATCTTCAGAACAGCAGTAAGGTTTGGGTGGTTTTCAAAAAGGACTTAAAGGTTTTGTTTTCTTCCTATGTATTTAAAAGGGAATTCTTAATTGCAGCATTTAATCTCAATTTCCAGAAGCTAGAGAAGGTAAGGCTTAACCTTCAGAAAGAAGAAATCAATCAAAGCAAAGGCACAAAGCTCCGTCTCTACACCTGCTGGTCAGTCATTTAACTACTCAAAAGCATTAAACATGACAAATCCATGATGTTCAACAGTGAGATAATGCTAGGAGCATCATGAATTCCTCACAGTTCTGTGTACTGTACTCTATACTTATTGTTAACCTGGGATTTTAGCCTTCATGCTCTACGTGACCCCTGCCTCGCGTGTACTGTGAATTGTTGGGTGAGAGATATTCGCTCAGACAGATTCGTCAGTGATAGTTGCCAACTTCTCACCTCCCGCCATCATCTTACAGCTCGGCTCCGATCAGGCCTTTCTTTGATCGTCTCAGAGTTAGTGCCACAGCATGGCCGGCCAGTGACACGCTAATCCAGGTTTGGATTGAACAAAAGAATCCTTCTGGTCCTTGGTTTGGCTTCAGTTTCACAAACCACTTTGGGTTATGTTACCAAGCCATCACCTTCATTTTTGTGTTGTTAAAAATTAAGTTAACACCGTGATGATCCCAGCAGTGTTGTCAGGTGATTTTTGTTTTAACCTTTTCTCTACCTATAGTCATAGTTCATTCATAGTGAATGTTGCATATTGACCTTCACCCACAGCACACAGCGGTAGCTATTGATTTGGCTGTGATGAAACAGTGATTCATGAAACATTTCCACAAAACAGAACAGCTGATAGTAACTCATCTATCACCCAGACTTGGCTGTGGAAACAGGTCACTTCTTCGCTGATTCTGACCAGTTTATGTAAGAGTTCTCTGGCATGTGGCGGCAGCCAGTGAATCGGTTCCCGCAGCGCTCTGAACCTCGCCGCCGAGTTTGATCTCTCATTCGTGCACTGGTTTTACTTTTGTTTTAGGCGGCAATTAGTGAACATGAGTACACACTCTGTAGAGCCGGCACAGGACAGTTTTAAACTAGACTCCATTTGAGGCTTTGAAACTCGTTCGAAAAGGAAAAGTTTGGGGGACGTAGTCAACTGATCAAAGAGCAGAGGGACCTTTGTGCTGTGTTCTCGTTCTTGTCTTTGATAATGTGAATCTTTCAATGGGTGAGAATGGGACATGCTGATTGGTTAGCCTGCTTTAAAGGTTGCACATAAGCAGTGTCGCCTCATTAGGCATGATAAAGGCATCTACTGACCACAGGAAAGTACAGCATGTTGCATGTTGTTGTGCACGCTGTTGGTCAAGTTTCTGCTTCAGAACTTGTCATATGAATGATGAGCTGTCAGTCTTAAGTCAGCATCTCGCCTAACATAACAGGTATCCATGAAACTAACAGAGCTGCTGAGAAAATCAAATCATAAAGATATTGTTTATTTTACAAAAAAATCCCAGTAATTTCCTAAAACACTGTAGTTTTGAAGAAACATAACTCAAACAGGAAGAAACATGCATTTGTTTGGGACTATTTTGTGCGGTGGATTAATACACATTTGATAGTGAATAATGCATGTGTGGAATTAAGTCAACGTAAACTACAGTGCATGTTGGGTTGATGATAATGAAGGAACATATCACCCAGTGAAACAGCGTGGCCCACTGATGTGTTTTTAATAGTTTTTGGACAACAATGGAGCTCTCTGGTACAGAGGAAGAAGACAAATCAAGCTGTGGATACACAACACACGTTAGTAGGATACATTCACTGTTTTGTTTGGTCTTTCCATGGTGCCATGGAAGTTGCTTAGTAGCTGAACAGGGCCGATGTAGCTAAGTTACAAAAAAAAGACAATTGTCTCACTAAGATTTATGATTTAAGATGAGATTTATGTCTGACTGAGATTTATGGAATTTCATTTAAAATGTCTTTCTGTTAGAATTTAGTTCCTAAAGTAACGGTGGGAGCTTCATTATTGAAAAAAAAGACAAACTTAGCTCAAGGTTCACTTACAGTCTTTTCTAAATACTTCCATGGAATCTTATGGATGGTGTTGGTATTAATAAAAACTTGGTACTGAGTATGGAATTTCAGTTTCATTTTGACAACTAATCCAAATCGATTCACTAAGAAAAAACACTGGGAAGGAAACCTTGATTTTCTTTTGGTCAAACTGTTGATAGCTTCTGTGGATTATCCCGAGTAATATGCACAGTTTCCAGAAAAAAAAGATGTTGCTGTTGAATATTTCAGCTGTGTTTGTGACTGCTACGAGCCCCACAAATTAAATTTTATTAATCCCAGTTGTGTTGGGGCCGAGGCAGAAATCTCAGAGACAGATTTCTCAAAAATTGGACTGATGAAACCAAAAGTATCCGCATGGATTGATACCACTTTTGTTTTCACAGTTTGAGAGAAAGAAACCCTTTCATTTTTACAGCTTCAGCATGTGGAGACATTTGTGCTGTGATGCG
>JAPMOB010213151.1:0-10468 GCA_029875015.1 Lepomis gibbosus | reverse complement strand
GCACATCTTCACCACCTGTACGTATGGACTGTGTCCATTAAAAATTGTCAGCAAATAAAGCAGGACAGCTCTCACACAATCACTGCTCTCCATCCTCATCATCAGTCCTCATGATGCAGAACAAACAAAAAATCCTCCAATCTCAAATGATCTCCCAGGGTGAAGGAAACCACTGACTGAAGCCGTCATTTTAGCGACGTGTGAAGCCTACTCTGTATGATTGCTGTAAACATATTAATACGGCGTGCAAAATGCAGCATGGCTGCGCAATGGCTCTGCAGAGAACCGTGCGAATGGAAGCATTAGAGAGTGTCCATGAAGATTTCCTGGCCCATGATGTTGACTGGCTAATACTTCAATTTCGATTCCCTAGAGTAGTGCTCTTGGATCTGTGTGCTGAACTGGGGCCAGCGTTAGACAGAATTACTTTAATTACTTGTGTAATGAAATGTACGGGGTTGATTGTTCTGATGTAGTTTGTACGATGCTTTGGCAATATTGTTGTTACACATTCATACCAATAAAGCTAATTTGAATTGAACTGAATTGACAGACTGATTGACAAATACATGTAGGCTATAACCACTGTTTCTGGCAGTGAGAATGAGCCAACAGCCGAAGTGATCAATTACCTTTTCGATTACCTTTCCACCATAAGTCTTTGTTTAGAATAATTTAAATCTATTAAACTCTGAATCTTCTTCTGTTTGTGAACAAGCTGCATCAAACAATATGTAGGCTACTTTCCTAACTTCCACTCACAAACACCTCAATTTCTTTATTAGAAAAACTTTCCTCTTTTTTTTTGACATCCATTTTATGTTAGACTATGTTTTCTTCATTTCAGCCATTGTGAGTGAGCCGAGTGCATTGACTGTTACTGTGACACTCTGCCACTCTGTCGTTTTGTGCTTGTTGCTGATTCAAGAGTACAAATCCTCAAATAAAATATTTTGTCTCGCCTCCACTGCACCTCAGTATGGCGCGTAGCTGCAGGATTGCTGCAACTACGCAGCAGGATTGGCCATTGTACTTTGGACATTAGGAGGTGACGCTGGATGTATACAGGGAAGCTGCACAGGACCTGGCGTACGCCTGGTTTTATACATGTGGATATTTACAAGACTTACATGCTGCTGAGCTGATTAACACTAAATATATCAACAAAAGAAATTATTCAAATGCTACTTTATACTTCCAGAAACAATGGCACCCCCCACTTTGGAATTTTTACTTTGACCTTCATCATCACCAGTGTCCTGCATATTCACCTTCATCACAGTCTCAAACATGGGGATGAGGACGAACTTGATGAAGCCGATCTGAGCAGTAGGCTTGGTGACCTTTTCTCTATCCATGAACGGAGCCACAGGAAGCCCCTCAGCCTTCTCCCTGTCACTCTGAGCAGCATGGACAGACAGAGAACAGCAAACTACTATCAACCTGAGTTTCAGTAACATGAAGGAGAAATGGTCTTCTGACTCTTTGCCCATTCACTGAAATGAATGGTGCTATAGGTGAATTATGCAGCTTCAAGAGGGATTACAGTGATCTTTTATCATATATCAAACATCAGATAGTCTTGTCATTGCTAACAGGACTTTGGTGGACCCACCTGCATGAAGTACTCCTCCAGCAGGCAGTCGACCCAGGGCTCGGCCACCTCCATGGGGCGCACCTCGTTGGAGATGTCGCAGCATTTGATAAGGACCATCTTCAGCTGCACAGAGCACAGGGTCCGAGGCCAAAGGTCACCACGAACAGAGGACCAGTGAATGCAAAAGAGCACAGCATACAGTGGTACAATGAGATGGGATGCTGAGATTTAATGAATGACTTTGCTGCTACATTTACTTTAAATTACATCCTGCTACAAGCTAATCTGACTCTAATATGGCTAAAATCTCCATGCAAAGCTAAACTTTGACAATGATTTTATTCCTGTAAATATACAATGTGTGTGTGACATCTGTGATCTGCTTATTAAGTATCAAATGTAATATCATGGTTCATGAAACTGAAGCGATTTTTTTTTCTTTTTTCAATTTTGGTACCTAAACATGCTCGAAAACTCGCCGAACTTTGCACAAAATTGAGGAGTGGTGAAAAATTTTGTATTTTATGGATTTTGCACATGGGCGTGGCAAAATGGCTCGCTAGCAACCCCTACAGCGCCCTGGACTAAGTATGTCAGACATTTTGGATTTAATGGTCATTTTTGGCGATTTACACACTCCATACTTTAACAAACTCCTCTTAGGGATTTAGTCCGACCCCTTGACGTTTAAAAGTTGTACAAACGGTGAGTTTTTGTGGAACGGTGTGCCCGTGGCGTCAAGAACTGGTGATTCGCAAGGAAGTGACCTTCAATGAAGCAGCCCCCGGGGCGCGTTTTACCTACATGTACGAAATTTCTGTGGCACATGTATCATGTCCAGATAATACAAAAAAGCCTCTTGGAGCAATGCCGTTAACACAACGGGAAGTCGGTCATTTTGAATTTTATGTTAATTTTTGGATGATTTACACACTCTATACTTTAACGAACTCTTAGAGAATTAGTCCGACAGACTTAGATTTTCCCTGTCAACTCTAAAGCTCCAGCATTTACAACGCGGCCGCCACACCCCGACGTGCTACACGTGCGTGGGCCCGCCCAACGCTGATTGCAGCTTTAATTTATGAATGAAAGTGTTCTTACACAGGTGACATGCTCCTCATCTGTGTAGTCAAAATTGTCGACTTTTTGCTTGAAGGAGTCCAGGATCTCACCGTGTCTTGCCATGTCTGTGGCCAGGATCAATGTGATGGCTCCCTGAAAAACAGTACAGCTCATTAATAGACACATACACACACACACAAAGGACACGTTTTCCTATGAACAGTGTAGACACTGCGGTAGTGTTGGTTCCTTTTCCTTAGAACTTGAGTTTGAAAACTATTTAGCAGCAGGGCATGTGTGAGGCAGTGAAACAAGTAAAGTTTAGTTAAGTAAAGATCACAAATCACACATATCTGATTCCTTTTAGGTGTTAATAGTTTCGAAAGCACCCAAATATCTAATTCATGATTTTTGTCATACATTTAATCTGGAAAATATGCCCAGTGTTTAGACTCTTGGAACAGATAATGAAGTTAAACTGGTAAATGTGTACATGTCTACTTAGAAAATTGATAGCTTGAAATAAGATTAAAGGTAAGCTGGAATGCCATGTCTCAGAGAGTGCATGTGTGTCAGTGGGGTTCCTGTCACCCGAGCTCTCCTGGTGAGAAGACAGAAGACAAAGATCATGTCATTCAAGAAATACTGACCACCACCCCCCTGGATAGAAGTCTACAGAAACAGAAAAAGTCCAAACACAGTATCCAGTAAAACTGGTGCCTTAGATCAGACAAAACTCCTGTAAAACAGGAAAGCCCTATCTGACACTGATAAATACAGACAAGGTACAGTGCAACACACACAGCCCTACCTGTCGTATCTGTTTAAAGGCCTCTGGGTCAAAATTGGAGAAGATGTTGCAGTCGGGCTGAGAGAAGATCTGGAAGGCCACAGCACAGTGGTGGTTCTCCAGAGGAGAGATGTCGTTGTAGCGAACCGCCAGCTCTGTTCTGGCGTTAATTTGGTACCTGAAAGATAGAGAGGGACAGAATGAGAACGATGAGAGGACAAAGGGAGGAAGAACCGAGGAGGGCGAGTGGTGAGAAAGAGGCAGACACAAGTGTGTGTGCGTGCTCGTGTGTGCTTACGTGTTGTTGAATCCGGGGTGATCAAGATCATGACACACAGCAGCTGTCATGAGAATCAAAATGTCGACCTGAGTGAACTTCTCCTAAAAAATAACACACAAACACACACACACACACATAAACACACATTTACATAAACACAATTAAGTATTTTATAAAATGTGAGCTAATGTGTGTGTGTGATCTCATCTTCCACCCTCAAATTGCCACATACAGTGTGTGTGTGTGTGAGTTTTATGAGTGTGTGTGACCTTGTTAGCACGTCACTATCCTGTCGTCTTTTTATCTCAGCACAGCTTGTCCCTCCACCCATGACAACTACATGTACTGTTTTTAAATTTATGAATTCAAAGTTTACTTTATGATGAACACAGGAGACAGATAAAGAGGAAACAAGTCTTTAAAGGAAAAGTCCACCTAAAGCACACTGTTAATAAACTGCTTCAGATGATGATAAAGGGCCTTTATTGACATTATTAGTGCCATTATTTAACTGTAATTCCATAATACAGTTTTTCGCAGTTGTTTTGGTACATTTTTCAAATCATCCTTAACATTTGCGAAACAGTAAGTCCATTTCTGGAATCAGATCGTACAAACAGCACCACACTGCTGTTTGTAACCACCACACATCAATTTCAACAGTACACAGTTATTCAGTGAAAGAGACTGGAAAGGATTTACAGTTAAGCTTTTACTGTTTGTACTGTAATTTGTTGACAAAGCATGTCATTGTGATACAGAAAAGAAAAAGACAGTCAACAAACCACACTTGACATTCCTGTCTGTCAGGCCACAGATTCTCATGCACATCACAACAGACAACTTCATCAATTCAGGACACATTTACAAATAAAAAAATCTAATTGACAAAATATGCTTGACAGATTACGACAAGGTGTTCAAGCATTTTGCATGTAGTGACTTATGCAATGAACTTACGGCTAGATGTTTTGGGGTCGTAACACCATTCAACAGCGAACTGGTAAAGTACATTGTGATCAACATGACATAAGCTCTTGATAATGTAAGAAACAGCAGTTTGTACATAATCATTTGCATAAATGTGTCCAACATTTGCAATTTGTTCAAAAGAATGAGAAATTGCTTTTATGATGTGCACAAGGGACGAGATGATGTGGAGGTTGAACAAGTAGTTTTGAGAATTTCAGTTATGATCTGAGAAATGTACCAACAAGAAAAAATGTAAATGTCATGACATTTCAAAATCTCGACCGTTTAGTAGTGTGTTAGTCGTGTGCTTTCTCGTCCCTCTCCTCTCTCCTCCTGTCACTTCCTGCAGGTGTTTCTGGCTCTGGAGCTGTGGAGTCTGGATCTGTGGTTGCGAGTCACCTGCTGCCCCCGTGTTCCTGCTCGACACCCTCTGCTACAATTATTGTTACTAGTCCTATTGTTTTTATTGTTATTATCATTAACTTTATGATTATTATCATTAACTTTATGATTATTATAATTAACACTACAAATATCTGTACCATTATTCATTCAGTCTATAGCAACATTACCTTTACTGTCTGCCTCTGTGTGTATATTGTGTAGGCTGCCTCCCTACATCCCTCTCTCTCTCTCTCTCTCTCTCACCCCCAATTAGTGCAGGCAGATTGCCGCCCACCCAGAGCCATGGGTCTGCTCGAGGTTTCTGCCTCTTAAAGGAAGTACGGTCTAGACCTGCTCTTTATGAAAAGCGCTTAGAGATAACAGTTGTTGTGATTTGGTGTTATATAAATAAAATTGAATTGAATTGTTATCAGTACTTTTTACATAACTAGGACCAATGTAAAGGCCTAAAAATAAATATGCTTGGAAATTGAAACTTTGCTTTCAAGTGTCAAGTCAAGTTCTTATTAAGTTAAGTCTCAGGTTTCTAAGAAGCTGATTACCTGTAGGCTGCAGAGGCAGATCATGCTGTACATCATCTGGGTGACACAGAAACAGTGGCGGAAGTTGTGGAAGGGGTTATTCTTGTAGTTGTCATGAATACAAAGCTACATAACAAGAAAAAAAGACAGACAGGAGGTGTGAGACATGCTTGTATCTTACCACATAAATCCCAAAAACAAATCAAACAAAAAGAGTGAAAATGTATTATCAGCTTTTGGCCATTAAAGTTTTTTGAGATATTGTTCTGGTCTGAAAAGTGGCAGAACATGGGGAGGTTTCAGTAAAACTATTTAAATTTTGCTGATGATACTGGGTCCACGTCTCACCAGCCATCTCTTGAGCGTGATGGGGTTGATGTTGAAGTCTTTGACCAAGCCCAGGTCATGGTACATATGTTCCAGACAGCTCAGCATCTGGAAGAACAAAGGGACATGTCAGTGCTAGGTGATACAAGTACAAGATGATACAAGATATACAGTGATACAAGTACAAGATGGACAGATGATGAGTCAGAGTAAGGTTTTTACTTTTTGTCTTGCTAACAGCTAACAGCCTTAGTATTTTGTTGTTTCACACCTCAACCTTAATGGACCTCCCTTTAGCAGTGCTAAATCCCCTCTGCATCACAGAATTCTCAAAGACTGGTATAAAAATGTGATCTGTATGCAGATAATAATAATGCATTATAATAATGGTTATAATGTTGGATGCCAGCATTCTGTAGGCTGAAGATTGTGTTACAGCAGGAATTGTCACAGTAACGTTTGCTGTACTATAGGAGAGGACACAGTACAGTTGGGCTGGTAGTTTTTCCTGATGAGGTGATGAGATGAGGGCCAGGGTTCAAGGGTCACTTAGCCTCTAGTAGCATAATACACCAGAATCTCCAACCCAACTGTCAGTGGTGCAGTTGCATTTTGGGGAATGTAGTTGCTATTTTGACAAGGAAGAAAAATCTCCATCCAACCATCCATTGTCAACCGCTTATCCTGCGTACGGGGTCGCGGGGGACTGGAGCCTATCCCAGCTGACATCGGGCGAAAGGCGGGGTAGAAAAATGTGCAGAATAAGATACCTTTTTATTAAACTCTCCAACAATGTTTTCGAAGGGCAATGCTAAATCATATGACAATGATTTTAAATCAGGTTCACCTGTGTTTAACGGGTCTTTTGTTCTGTCAGTTTGGGGTAGGTAATATCAGCCAGCTCACAGTTACAGTTGTATTATTTCCTACTTCCTACAAACACCTTTAGACTATTAATAACTTCATCATTAGTTGATTAATCAGTAATAATTAATGGCTATTAGCCTATCCTTGATGAAAACTTAATCAGTAGATTAATGAGGGCATGAGTCTCACCTCATTGGGTTCCCACTGCCAAGCATCGAATGAAGGCAATCTTAGAGCTGCTACTGTCTCCTTAGACAGATGGTACTACACACACACACACACACACACACACACACACACACACACAAGGACAGCAAGGCAGACGGGGCACAGGGAGAGGAGAGAGGGGAATTGTGGGTGAGTCAGTTCAGCGAGCTGGTCAGTCTTACCTCATTGGCCTCCCACAGCCAGATGTCGAAGGTGGGTTTTTTGAGGCCGTCTATGGTCTGTTGTGACAGCATGTACTGCAGACAATAGAGCTTGCAGTTAACCCTGTCTGCCTGGCTAAGGGGCACCACTACACACACCTACTGTAAGTCACTCCTAAATTCTTGCTGGACCGTTGTTTCCCACTGCAAAGCTATACTATAATATAGCTATAGTATACTATAGGGTATATAGTGTGTATACAGCTATACACTAGCTGTCAACGTTTCTAAATTACAACTTGTCGCTGTCTGCAAACCTTTTATGGATTCACTGGCGTTTTCTCAGAGAGTGTTTCAGGGCAGACATGAGATGATTATCTAACATTGACCTACTGCACTGCACTGGTTGACTGATTTCTGGAAATAGACGTGGACTAAACCTGAACATCTACAAAATTTCCTAATTACATTAATACAACTGACACATTTTCACTGCGTTTGCAGTAATTCAAACATATTATTAAATAGATTTGGTATAGTTTTTGACATACACGGGGAACCACATGTTTGAGAACAAACCTTTGTTCTGTCTGCTTCCTGGAACCACAATGGAGGTGTGGTATTTTTTAGTACAGGTGACATCACCAGACTAACCACGCTAACACAAAGTGGAGTGAACAGTGTGTGGCACAGACTTTCTAGGAAAACCTTACCTTGGGGTAGGAGGGCACGTCTCTGCGAGGAGTCAGCTTCTTATTATCTTCCAGGAAGTTACTGAAAAGAAATAAAACAGCTTGAGGCAACAGAGAAAAGGCAATAATAATAATAACAATAATGATATGAGCATACTACTTCTAAAATAATTGTACATATATCAAATGTAATAATATATAATAAACAGTCATTAAGCCATGTAAAATTAAGTCATGTAAAATTACCTCAATCTCAGTGTAAAAATGACATAATTGAATCTTCACCAGCCTTACTTTATTAATTGCTTCTAATACTTCCAGTTATTAACATGACCATTAATACTAATGCTAGTAAAACCTAATACCTACCTTAACAAATTATTATTTTCATTATATAATCTGTCATTCTTTGATTAAATGATTTATCTTGTAGTTTACAAATCATCAAAACAATTTTACAGAATGCTTATTGCAAGGTCCCAGAGCCCAAGGTGACATCAGTATGAAAGCCAAAGACACTGTATTCCATTTACAATGATACAAAAAGGAGAAGCTGGAACCAGATAACGTTCAGACAACAAAACCCCAAGTGTTAATTATGAAATAAATAAAATATGTCATTAAATGAACATGAATGAATTGTGTACAATATATGAAAGAACCAATACTTTATGAAATAATTCAAATAATTACTATAATGAATTTGTGTGTGTGTGTGTGGGGGGGTGTTAATTATTTTTATTATTTTTTTCAAAATGGCCTATTTCATAGCAGAATTTAATTTCATGTGAGACTGCAGTGACTACACCACTGTCAGGAGAGGTCCTGACAGTGGTGTAGTCACTGCAGTCTCACCTTTCAGCCAATCACATGACCACTCCTGTTAGTGGTCCCAACAGTCATTCGGAATCAACCAACCAGAGGCTACTGTAACTAAATACAGAACCTAGACACAGAAGTTAAGATCTCATTTTATGGAATTAGCTTATCCTGCACATGCTATCTACCTAGCTAGCTAACTAGCTAGAATGGGTTGTGAGCTTGGTTAATCAGTCAGTATTAAAGTAAAAAAGATCAGTTTTAGCAGCTGGTGCGCTTAATTCAGAGGTGCTTTTCACGCTTTTCAATCTAAAGATGTTCCTCAGAGAAAGGCACAAAACTCCATGAAGATTAAATTTACATCCAGACTTTCTCTATGGTCACTCAAGCCAGGAGCTAGCTAACACTGCTAGAGGGGCGGGGGATGTGGGTGAATGCTGTGGTCTCAGTGGGGAGAACCATTCCTGCCTAGCCTCCCTATGACCTCTTCCGCCTCTCCGCTCCAGTTATGGGTGCTTCTCAAGTCTCTTAATTGCATCCACGTTTCCTTCACTTGCATCTTTTCCTTGCGTCTTAGTCCCGCCCACCGAGAATTCATGGAGAGATGCAAGGAAACCAAGCCAGGTGAGAAGGAACATGGAAATATGTTTGTAGCGACAAGAGACGATTCCTCTGAACAGTCATGTAAAGCGACGCCTGTTTCCAATGACGGCGACAGCTGATCACATCTGGATCAGTCGGCTCTAACAGCTGTAGAGACTTTTGATGGAGTTTGTGTCTGCACACATGTACACTGTGATGTACTAATAAAGTCTCACAGTACCTCAGAGACTTTAGTTCAGTTTAGTGACTTGTCCGACTCCTAACGCTACATGTTAACTGTTTTATTTTCGTCCATTTGGACTAAACACAGGAATGAGCAGCCTCACATGTGACTGAATAAAAATGACTGTAAATGGTGTAAAATGTGCTTCTTGCTGATAGACTCTTTGATTCTCTCTGACTTTAATTGTAAAAAAGTTGATGGGAGAAATAAAATAAATAAATGTATAAAGTTGTGTGTGGGGCTTTAGTTGTTCAGACCTAAAATGAACAGATTTTAACTGGACGATGAATCATAAAACAAATCCACAGACAAAAGACTTGAGAAGCACCCTATGTCTCACTACATACATCCTTAGGACTCTGGGGGCGGGCATCCTGCGGGGCATTGGTGGGCTAAAGTTTCATTGTGAGAAATGCCAATTATTATGAATATGAATGAGGAAGTGACATTTCACAATAGTGACTTGAGTTTTAATGCTTGCTTGAATTATTTTACAAATTGTTGGTTCATTTATATATTTTACACTATATTTTCACATGATTATTTCATTGTGTTTTTTATGTATTCAATATTGAACCTGTAGTTAAAACTTTTGCTATGCTAGTGACTTAAATGATTAACGGAGAATCAGTTATTGAGCAGAAAAGTGCTTCTGTTGTTGCTGTCACCTGTTGTTTCTGGATGCCATCTCCTCACGGAGTTTCTTGATGTCGTTGCGACATTTCTCAATCTCCACCACCTTCATCCCCTCCACTACAGACAGACAGAGTCATTTATTAAAACACCACTAGTCTTATTGACATTAAACATCTCATTTTATACAAAATGCACTTTTTCATGGCTTTTCAACATAACTGGTCTATATCTAAAGATATAGTTTCCCTGGATGGCATCGCCCTGGCCTCCAGCACCACTGTGAGAAATCTTGGAGTTATCTTT
>JAPMOB010213146.1:153-61011 GCA_029875015.1 Lepomis gibbosus | reverse complement strand
TTGAGGTTCACTGTTCTTGGTCAGATATATGCAATGTGAAGTGCTGTGTGAACTTAAAACTTTTCTAGTCAAATATAGACAGCTGTGTGAATTTAAATATGTTGTAACAGACGTTTGGTTTAAGTCAGATATAGACGAAGTAAAGTGCTTTGTGAATTTAAAGTTTAAAGTCCTTAGAAGAGTGGTTGCTGATAAAAGTCAAGTGAAGATGATGAGTCACAGTAATTGACTTCAAAAGATTTGTGAATATGTAAAAAAAGAAAGAGAGAGAGAGAGAATAATTAGGAAATGTATTTATTAATCTGTTGAAGTTTGTGAAAGTATCTTAATTGTTGCAAAATTGTGTTCTAAAGATGTTTATCAGTTTTTTATCAGTTGGGATAACAAAAGCTCCAACTTTGTGAAAGCAATGTTGGAAAGGTCTTCCAGAAATAATAAAAATAATCTGAGAAGTAACTTTACCTGACAATGTTTTATTTCTGTGAAAACTAGTCATATTTGATGAGGAAAGGATGATAGTGAATGAAAAGATGGCATTGTGTTGAAACAGTGTTATGGCCATAAAATCTCTCTTTTTCTTTCCCCCACGTAGCAGTCCCTTTTGCCCCATTTTATCGGCGCAGGGTACGGCCATCACAGCTAAACTTCTGTGCTTTCCTACAGTAATCAATCCACTGAAACATTAAAAGCCTTTGAATTTACCTTGGTGGCATACATTATTTTTAACAAGCATATACAGTCAGGAGCTTGTTGAGGCAATTTTCTGGAAACACTCATCCCTTTTAGTGTCATACTGCAAATAATAGAGCTTCAGGCTTAGGACACTAACTGGATTCTAGATGCAGCATCATCACTGAACCCGACACAAATTGACACAGCAAAGAATGGTTGATGTGTTTAAGGATTTAATAAGGCTGCAACTTACACCACTTATTTACATGTATAGGTCCTGCAGTTCAAATGAAGTGCACCTTTCTGTTCTATTGCATATAATATTTTATAAACATTTCTAATTGTTGTTAATGATTACACACTGATAAATATTTATGATGAATAACAAACCCTGGTGCGAGACATTGTTCTAAAAAGAATAGTTTTACACTCTAAAGGTCCAGAGTTTTTAGATTAGCATGAGGATATTAGCACCAGAAACATCCCTGTATTCCACAGAGCATTTCCACCAATCTTCTACGTTAACTTAACGAACCAAACGAATTAAATGGTGAAGTAATGAAAATGAGATGTATTTAATTTATTTGGTTTACATGCAAACCATTTGTATCTGAGAAGACCTCATATTTGGCTTTTCTTTACTTTGTTACTCATGTCAAAATTACACTGCAAATCCCAGATCCCAAAACTACAGTAGCTGTTTAAGGATGGCTCGCTGTCAACTCTACTACTCCAGAATCCTCAGATATGCATGAGGCCGTTTAATCATGGGAGAAAAGAAAAATGTCAAACAGTAGCTAAAGGCCTCTGCCGATTTGCAAAAGAAGAAAACAATTACTATTGTATCTCAGCAGAGAAAAATAACAATATCAGATGGTCGTTATTGTAACTGCTAGTACAGCTGCACAAACAGCTACAAAAGACCTGGGGTCCTTCGAAGAAGTCCCTCAAAACAGGAGCAGCCTTCAGCCAATTACAAAATAGAAATTCTTGATTGTACAATGTTGCTGTATGAAAAGCATACACCACCATATTTTTGCTTTAATGCCTTGAAAACAACAGTCACAATGTTTGGTTTGATTATTTATAGGAGAGGAAAACTAGAACTGCTGCTCATTAGAGATTGTTGACTAGTGCAAATTCTACAAATGACAACATTTAAGATATATCATATAACATAATGGCTAAAATCCTCATTACATCATGCCACACTGTTGTGTCAATGTATTGTCCAACTTTATTGCACAAACATGAAAATGATGCATACTGTTTATCTGATAATACATTTTAAATCACTTGACCTGGATGCTGACAGTACATTTCACTGTCCTTGTCTGTGATCAAATGAACATCCTTTGTGCAGGAATATTAAATTACTTAAAAAGCATATTCCAATAAAAGCACATTTCACCCCAGGTAGAGCACATAAAGCATCTTAAAGCATTTGATTTATTGATGTAAATATATTTACTTCCATATGATTGTCTTTAAGAAAATGTTTCTTCGACTAAGACATGATAATAATATATCACATATGCAAGACCATTCAAAGCAGTGCTGTGTGAAGCAAAAACACATAATACTGAACAGTTCTGAAACATAACTTAAAATAATACAGTCCTTCAATACCACTTGATTAAATCATACAGATACATACACAGGTCTGTCATTGTGAGTCAAGACAACAGCAAAATAAGAATCAGTTCTATTGTAAACCAATGCTGCCATTAGATCAAACAAGGTCCTTTAAAACATCTCAACCATAAACATCACATTTAAAAATCAAACCGTTCGTACCGTTCAGTGGTTCCAACAGAAACACAGATGTAAAAACACATACTGTGAAGGCACATGTGGCTTTGGCAAATTAAACACCCGCATTTCCCCTGATTTTTATGCAGTGGTGGCAGGAGGTTGTGGCCATTTTCAGTTTAGTTCAATGTCTGTCTGTATTATTGATGTGGCAATCGAGCTGCTGTATTGCTTCAGATTTTACATTTACATCAGCAGAGGAGATCCAATCCAGTTGAACAAACAAACATAATTTAAGGCACAAAAGACTAATTCCCTTACCTCTTTTAAGCAGCCTGAAATTACAATCCTGAATAGAAAAAGGCACGAGAGAAACGCTGGTACAGAAAGGAGAGAAACAGCTTGCCCTGCATTGTAACCATGGGGCTCCAATGTTGACAATAATATTGACATAAGCTTTACCTAATTCTGTCTGTTCTGTGTAAACAGAGAAGGGAAAGTCACGTGCTACATGCTAAATGCTGGTTTATAGGACAACTAAGAGTTTGATGTCTTTTCTAAAAGTGTAGCTCATTGCTAACAATATCTAACAAGCAATTTCTGGAGTCTATCAACCACTGTAAGCAAAGGATGAAAAAGTTAATTAGTGGAATCAAGTCAATGTGGATCAAGCTTCATGAAAATATTGTTGTTCTCAAGTGAAATCTGTCTCACAGCAACCGGGTCAACGATGCCCACCCAAAAAGAATCTCCCAGCCACGGCATGTTGTAAACCCGAAAATAACACTTTTTTTCCTAGTGCCTAAAGAGGAGCAAGTTTATTGTTTTTATTTTATGAACTCAGAGTACCAGAGAATAAACAGGCTTTGGTCTTTGATTGCTGAATCCATTCTGCTGCTACAAAAGGCACATGATGTAAATCCACATTGTGAGTCTGTCCTTTTACTTGGTCAACCATACTTCAGGTCCATTTAACATGTTGCAGTCCGTTGATGAACCACATGACGCAGGTAAAAGCACAATGAGCGCAACAGAGAGAGAGTGAGACACACACAGGCAGGGAAACAGAAAAAGTAGTTCCAGGGGTTGTGCTTGCTGCCACCTGTTCTTCACCTGGGTATAGGAGGAAGAGGAGGAGCTCCTCTCTCCTTTTTACCAGAACCTAGACAAAAACAAAGGCACAGGGGAGTTTGTATTTTCCTTGGCTTTTCAGTGGAGATTTAATTTTCTTCCACAAGGTGTCACTGGATCACAGTGCTGCTGGACATTGGATTGTCTGTATGTGTGACAGCACATCTCAAAAACTATTTGTAAAAAGGCTATTAAAAAGTTATTTTCAAATTTTGTGAAGGTCAAACATAGCAGAGGTCCAGTGTTGAGTGCGTACATTTTTTCCCTTTTGCAGTCTCCTTTTGGACATTTCTCAAAACAGGCACAGTATACTATTTTTTTTTAAATATATTTCTTTCTGAACTAATTTCAACCTGCCTGATTGGGTAATAATGAAATCGTGTAAATACAGTTTCATGGTTAATTTTACTGGTTGACAATAAAACCTTTTGGTATGGAGCTCCAAAAAAAGCTCTTGCACACCTTAGAGCATCTTGTGCTCGCGAGAAACTATCCTGTGGGATACTTTCTAGTGAGCACCACATACTTTCTGATGCGCACGAGAAGCATCCTCTTAGGGGCTCCTCATTTATGAGAAATATGAGATACAAGGTGTGTGTATGTGTATGTGTGTGTGTATGTGTGTCAGACTGACCTCTGCCATCACTCTTGGCTAACTTGCTGGGGTAGGTCTTTTGAAATGGCACGTAGGGCTCAGGTGGAGGAAAGTCCGACACTGGATGAAAAGTGAATCGATACTCCCACTCATCTGTTAATGGAGAGAAATTGGGGTCAGTGGGCAAATCATGAATATGCAGTTAGTGCATTAACAGAAGGAATTTTTCTTTTTCTTCTTTAACAGAACACAAATGGAGGGCAGTGGGTTTGTTTCTCACTTTAAACAGAATTCTTTGGATTTGACACAGCGCAAAGCAAGATAAGCAACATAAATACACGTCATCAGGTTTTTTAGAACACAGTAACAGAAGTCAACTGGGGCAGAGAAACTAGAGAATTTAGTGTGAGATGGAAAGTTAAGTTTGGAAACTACTGCTTTTCAGATTTTTTTTGTGTGCCAATTCCAAATGTATACAAATGAGAAGTGTTATCTTATTCAGTAACATGTATCTATGAAAGAAAAAAAATATGTCTTTGGTAATAAAATGTAGAACTTCACATAATTTCAAGATAAAAAAATGTCACCACATTTTAAAAGTTTTTTTTTTAATTTAAAAGTAGCTGAAAATTAATTTAAAAAATGTTTTTATTTTATTTCACATTTTATTTGTACCACAGCAAATACAGATTTCTGTCAGGACAATAATACCCAGCACTACAAAGAGTATTTGCTTCCAATTCATCAGGAAAGGTGATAAAATATCATAGAATTTTTCAGGAGAAGGATATTTAGGACCCTTGTCACTTCTTGTCCCAATACCTTCCAAATCAAACTTACTCCCTTGGTTCAATGGGATAAAAACAACACCGATGGGAGGTCAGAGAGTTTCTCTGCCATAGTTTTGCTAGTCCACATATTGGAACTCGTGTGGTAAAAACAACACTGTGGGCAAAGGATTTCTCTTGTGCAGACAAGCAGAGTGCTGTCTGTGAAAAAGACAGTCAATCCTCTACAAGGGATAGAGTTTATATTAGCTGTCTGCAAAGTTAATACTGGCACACACATAGATCAGTGTTCTACCAAATGTTTTTTATTTTCTGAATAATATACTTTATGTGTACTTTTGCACCATTCTCCTCCTCCTCAGTTTATCCCTTTCTCTTTCCAGGTTTCTGTCCCAAAAATTACACTGTGTTTCTGCTTTCCATTTCCCCACCAATTATTTTAACAATACTCAAGGTAAACTAGCACCTTCAGGGATTTACTCACCCTGCATTTGGTTGTGGTGAGAGTTTTGGAAGCCGTTACCCATGGGTGGTGGAGGAGGGGCCCCTCCTGCCCCAGGCCTGTCCGGAGGGAGGGGAGGTCTACCGCCAGGTCCACCACGTGGGGGCTCTGGACCTGGCCGACCAGTAGGAGAAGGAGCTGCCGATGACCTCACACTGCCCCCAACCCCGCTACGACCTGACGGAGGAGGGGGAGGAAGAGGTCCTTTGGAGATAGAAATAAACTACCATGTTAGCTGATGAAAAGTAAAGTAATTCTTTTATGATACCGAGTATCACTGAGATTAGCTTCCATAATAGAGCTTGCATTCCCATGAAATGTTTACAGCAACTCCTGACTCTAATGGTATTTTCACATAGGAGGCACACACTGCATCATAAACCTTTCTCATGTTTTTCATATCTTTGTTTGCAGCAGAAATCCATTGTTCAATTAATCACTCAAGCTGTTCACCTGAGCGTGCTGAGGACGGGCTCGTTCCAAGAGAAGGCGGCCTCTCATTTGGTGGAGGAGGGAGAGGTCCTGTACGACTGGGTGGAGGAGTTGGCGCTTGGCTGGCAAGAAGAAATTGAATGTTAGTTGATGTATCATCTACACCTACAATATTTGTAGGACAAAAAAACAAACAGAAAACAAGCAGTGAAACAGATCTTAGTACAGAGAATCAGTGTGCAAAACACCTTTGCTTCTGAGATGCAGTTGTTCACAATGTAACTTATCCATTAACACTTAAAAAATATGGATTAATGGTAAAAGCAGATAAAACTTTGCCACTGTACCTGTTGAGTGAGCTGTTCCTTTGGGGCAGACGGGGGTTGCTGTGGTCGTCCCCTCCAGCCGGGGAGGGTGGGAGAGGAGGAGGGCCCGGTCGTCCCGGTGGGAGAGGGGGCGCACCTCCACCAATTGAGGAACGAGAGGCAGAGGAGGAAGATACAGGTGTAGGGGGTTTGGAGTTGACAGAAGGAGGAGGAGGCGGTGGCATATCGCGGGGCATAGATGGCCGATGACCTCCCATAAGAGCTGGGGGTGGTGGAGGTCGGTCGTCAGGAAGGGGAGGCCTCCCTCCAGGAGAGGATGAAAAGGAAGGGCGGCTGCTGTTTGGGGCTGGAGGCGGAGGCCCAGAGAATCCTGGTCTTGGCCCAGCTGAGGAGCCTCCTGGTGGAGGAGGGAGAGGTCCGTGCCTCCCCGGTGGAACACTAGGAGGTGGAGGTCCAGAAGCCGGGCTGGGCCTGGGTCCTCCAGGGAGTGAAGGTGGTGAAGGTCCAGAAGCCGGGCTGGGCCTGGGTCCTCCAGGGAGTGAAGGTGGTGAAGGTCCAGAAGCCGGACTGGGCCTGGGTCCTCCAGGGAGTGAAGGTGGTGAAGGTCCAGAAGCCGGGCTGGGCCTGGGTCCTCCAGGGAATGAAGGCGGTGGGCCTCCACGAGACTGGTTTGGTCGAGGTGTGTTGGGTACGGGAGGAGGGGGCCCACCTGGAGTGTCTTGTCTAGAAAAGTGATTTGGGCGGCCCTTGGGAAGATCAGGGACACTGCTACGGACACCAGTAGGGGCTCCTGGGAGTTTAGGCGGGCCTCCACCGCCACCGAAGGGGCTTGGCCCACTAGAGCGGCCTCCTGGGGGGAGCATGGGACCTCGGCTGGGTCCTGAGTCTGGAGGAGAGTAAAGACAATAGTATAATAAACTATGTTAGAGGTGTTACTAGATGTAGTGCTTTAGGTGTTGATTGTTATCATTGTGTCCATCATCCATCCTTTAGTTATACCCGCTGACATCTGTGGGTCGCAGGTGGGCTGAAGCTAATCCCAGCTGACACTGGGCGAGAAGTGTGGTACACCCTAACAGCTCTCTAGTCAATGACATGGCTGATAGACAGAGACAAACAACCATTCATCTCACATTCACACCTGGGGGAAATTGTAGAGTCACTAGTTAACCCAGTGCTTCTCAAACTTTTTTGCCCCCCATGCCCCGCTTCAGAAGTCAAAAGAAGTTCACACCCCCACCACATATAAACTGATTAAATACTTATGAATTATTAACAATACTGGGGGAACAACAAATAAAAAAAGAGCCAAGGTGAATTGGATCTAAATCGTAAATCAACGTGAATCCATTCAGGTAAACACAATAGCAACAGCAAACTCTTGGTTTTTTTTTATTCCCCTACATAAATCATGTTCATTCAACTTAGTATTTTTTCTTTATTACCATTGGACTCTCTTTTTGCTGCAGACCTCAGTTTTGGCATCCCTCCTGCAAACAGGCCTCCTAAACCAGGAGCCCCGCCACCTCCACCTCCTCCGCCGCCTCCACCTCCTCCACCGCCTCCTCCGCCACCTCCTCCTCCACCAGATCCCCCTTTGGGTTCTGAGAGGATACACAAAATAGTAAATTAATTTCTACATATAATACACTATGTATTGGTGCACATTTGTATAAAGATGTGAAATTGGATAGGGCAGTGGGGACCCACTAATCATCGAGTCCCACTGCTCCTTGTAAATTATCATTTTTTAACATTTTGGTTTTGTCTGTGCCTTGAGTCATACTGCGTCATAGTGACTAATTGTTGTTTTACTTCCCTGCTGTTATTTTAAACTACAAACTAACTTCCTCTTTGGGGACACTAAAGATACACATAATGAGTACACATAAAGAGATACACATAAAGAGGTCTTGACTTACTGTCTAGTAAGGGTTGACTACGGTCATTAGTAACAGTTTTCTTTAATCTGGCTCCTTTACTAATGTCGGAGAGCAGAGCGCTTCTTCCTTGCTGCTCATTACGGTTTAGAGCTGGCTTCTCTGTGTTGGCCTGAAACACAAACGCACATTCAGGGATATACACTCACTGAGACACAGTAAGCTGCAGAAATCACCCACAATGAGAGAAAACAAGGAAGGGGTTTATTACTCTTTTTGTGTTAAATCAATTTAATCCATAATAGATAGTAATACATAACATTATAGTGTGCAGGTAAAACTGTGAATGAAGGACAACATGCTCAGGATCACCCAGACCAAACAGGAAAAATTATGTTATGGCATAACTTATCCACAAGATGTCTCTGCTGAGCAAGGTCAGGAGGACGGAGCAGCAGATCTCACTGGTCGGAGAGACCAGACACATAGAGTGACTTACAACAGCAAAGGTGGGAGGAGGGGGAGGTCCTGGGGGTGGTGGGGGTGGCGGGGCTGGCATCTTCCTCTCTCCACTTTACTCTATCTGCACTGGACACCGCACCCTGGAGGACAGATAATACACACTGGTATTGCAAGATGTTTTAGCAATTGTTGTCACACTATTTTGTTTGCAACTCACATTTTGTTAATAGTACAAAAATATTATTATTATTATTAACTGTTATTATTAATATATTATGTAATATTATATCAACAATTTGAAGCAAGAGGAATCCACCACAGTTGAATGATTTCATTGCCAGAATCCATGGGCAGTGTTTCTTCACCATCACCAGGGTGACGTTCTGCCACATAATGTATTTTGCAGAACTGACATTACCGTATTAAATGTTTTAGCATATTAAAACAGAAGTGCTTTACTGTGGCTGCATAACAGGCAGATAGAGGGCTACGCATGTACTCATAGAACTGTAGTTACATACAGTAACTACTACTGTTTTCTTTGCTAATACAAAGATGTGGAAGGTAATGTTATGAGCAAAGCATGCCAATTTCTCTGTTGATGGGGGCAAAAACCAACACAAAAGTCATCAATTCATCAACTCCCAACCATCCAAAGAAGTGAAGACCAAGTGGGTTAACTATATTTTTGATGGAAATGTCCCCACATTTGACTAATTAACTGCTTTCTCCACAAGGACCAGTGCAAAGCTGGGTTCACTGCAAAACTGAAGCTCAAGTATGGATCGATACAGACTTAAATACAAACTTGGATGCTGTAAGTTTAGATATTTTTTAAGTGTTTTTCTGTTTATTTTTGCAGGTTAGCCTGTTGAACTTGGCGTTAACATGTGTGGGGGCTTTTGTGGTTAGCTTATATTGGACTAACGTAAGACTGAGCGACAGTCGAGAAATTCTGTGAATGTAAAGCCTCATTCGATGCAATTAAATAACCAGAGCATCTGGTTGGATGTAGGAAACCGTTTTTTGTTGCTTTTTGTGGATCGTCATACTGCAACCCCAGCTCAACCGGATTTTTTGTCTTCTGCTCTTGCCAGTGTTATGTCCCACCTTTCCAAAGTAACTGGTACATGCGCAAGTGTTGTTTTCTCCTACCATCTCTTTTTTCATAGGTTGCCACAGTTGATATAAGATACTTCTTTAAAACTGTCATTTTTAAAGAATTATGTGATGAATCTGGTGACAGAGTTAGACTACAAGGCAAGTTTATTTAAGGGTGGGATAAGAGATACTAATCAAATACACCTCTGTTTGTCAAATGTCAATGTGGAAATGGGGAAACAGACCGAGCCATACAACAGTATTCCAGCCGTTCCAGCCATAATTTGCGTCTCATGTAAAATTAAGTGACACTGAGCTTACTTTCTAGTTTGCTAAAGACATTCTGTTGTTGTGATGTTAGCTGTAGTAGTATGACAGATGTGACAATCGCTGTCTGGGGCTGGTGTGTGGGCTCTGGGTCCATCTGGCCCTCTATGCTTCACAGCAGCAACTGTAGCAGGGGTTTGCTGAACCCACAACTTAATAGTTAACATTAGTTACATTACTTGCGGCGTTGTTGTTCACTCTATATCATGGTACCTGTCATGGAATTGGATTCCTCCAGAATCGCTTACTCCAACTTTAAGCTGCGGTTACAGCTGCAACTACATGCTAGCATGTGATTATGTTGAAGTGACCAGTGACATGAACTCTTTAAGTCAGTACACTTTGTCTACAAGAAGCAGTGATAACAGAAGTAATTGTCACTTCCTTAATGTTGTCTTGGTGTTTGAGAATCCATTTGCAGAATACAAATTGATATTTTGGGGGATTATTTGCTTGATAGACAGAGTTCTCAGCCTATCCCGCTCAGCTATGATTTTGTAGTACTTTGCATTCAAAAACTGCAATTTCTTGCATATATTTCAGGATGAGTTCACAATAAAATGAATTCCTGGAGGGACTGATAGTTTAGATACAGTCAACATAGCTTGGGCAGAAAATATTTAAATGCTGCAAATATGTGAGGAACAACAGGTAAAGTCCACAAACATGATAGTGAGTTTATGACTTACAATAAATGTTTCCTCTAACGGGAACTTGAGTGTTAAGTTCCCTAAAACATAAATTCAAAACACGCTATATGTCCAGAGTTTATTTTTTTACAAGGACAGATAGCTCTTTCTTACAAACCATTAACACAATGCAGAACAGGAAAAATCAAATTCTGTGTTTCTATTCTGTGTCAGTGCCACTGGGAACTGATGACTTTCTTATAATTGTTAAAGCTGCAAAATATAAATGAATAGGGGTCTCATGATTATATTGGTGCCACTGCAATGAAACAGTGACAAGAAACTAAATCAGTTTGATAAGGGTGCAGCTTGTTGACTCAAAATTCACTTTTAGCATCGAGTGCAGCTTTAATGGCACTTTTGATCAATCAACAGACACACGGCTTGAAGAGAAGCTGAACAAAGCCGATGTTGCAGTGCAGCAGCAGCTTTCTCATCTGATTCTGTGTGGAATTTAAACCATTATCTTATTCGTCTGTTACAACATATGATTTTACACTGTTTCCAAAACAAGTGCAACACAAGTTAAGCAACAAATGATTAGCCAATACTGAAAAAGCCAATGCATGGAAGAGACTTTTCCTGATGAGCAGCACTGCAGGCAGAAATATAACCAAACTATCTACACTCTGAAACCATTCATTATAAATTGTGAAAACACAACCTGCATTTAATATCCCAAAAACTCCTGTTAACCAGTCTGCCTAACCCCCTTACTGACATGTAAAAAAAAAAGTCAGATAGAGCACTTCCCCATCTAAACTGTATGGTCTGGTTACACGTCAGTACACAAGAACAGAGTAGATATTTAGGTACTTTTCTATCACCCATTTTAGAAAAGGGGTTTAGGTCAAAAACTTTGAAGGCATCAAAGAAACACATAATGGAAATGTGACAAAGATGCATATGTCATACAAAAGATGCCATGCTTACTGTTTGAAACCAAATTTATTGACGCAGAAGGGACACTAGCTATTACTACAGGCCCAGTGTCAGTTCCATAGCATTAATTAATTTGAACTTGTTTTATTCACACAAACTAAGTGCAATAAGGTCAGTGCGTTAGAGGTCAGGTAAGGCCTCCCCAGCCGCACATACAAACTTGCACATTTAAATTCACACCAAAATAAGCCCGCTTCCCCTCACACAAATATTCACTCAGCTCGGCCTCTCACTTCATTTTAAGTCACACACAAACCATCCTCTAGGGGCCTCTTACTTCCTGTATGCTACTGACAAACAGGAAGTCACCATGCGGCTCCAGCACCGCAGCCATCCGGTTGCCAGGAGGATGATACCTCTACGTCTCAGCTATGCATCATTTTGACATTCTCCTCCTCTCTCACACTTTCATTCTCTAAATTGTGCATCACTCCCTCACTGCATTTGCTAATCACCTCTCCTTCCTATTTTTCCCCTTCTTTCTTTCTTTCTTTATCTTTTTGGACCTTTTTGATGTTTATCATTGCATCTCCTATTATCCTTCTTTTTTCAGTCTCTGCCAGTTCCTTCATGGTTTGTCACTCTCCACTGAAAACTATCTGAAACTGTGCCTTTCTCCTTATGCAAAGTTGCTGCCTTCACCTCTTCTAGTGTACTCTGATTAAAGTGAATGCTGTAAAAAAGGAACAGAAGAAACCTTCAATGTCTGGTAGCTTAAAGAAGGCACCTGGATCCGATGGGCTCTGTTCTTGCATGACCTAAAGGTGTGAGCGGTTAACACAGTCCTTTAAATTTGCGACTAAAGCGAACTTGGATCTAAGTGGTGAAGAATTGTAGTGAGCTCAAACCTGATGACAATGACTACCAACAATATTACGTTTCTAAAGAATTATCAAGAATTATTAATGATTAATTTTGAGGAATATTTCCCTTTTCCAGAAACATGTTTGATGAAGCTGAAAATATCTACAAATATTCATGGTCCCTAAATGACTTTGGTGATTCCCCAACTTCTCCTCTAGCACCACTGACATTTGTTAAATATTAGATAGATTGTTAAATATGTTGAAAACCAATGGATGGATTCACTAACTAACTAACACTAATACTAACACTATTCACTAAACTAAGAGTGAACATGGTAAACATTATACCTGCTAAAACCCAACATATAGCATGTTAAATTACCGTTGTGACCAAGTACAGCCTCACAGAGCCGCTAGCATGCAACAGCAGAATCTGAGGTTGAGGAGTAAAGGCAGGAGTCATTCTGTCTTATAAAAATCATCTTGATCTTATGATAAAAATAAAGGCCCTCTGATTAAAACCCTGACAGTTCTGATGTTATAATTTATTCAAACAAATACACAGTATTGTTGAATTTCTACAGACTTAACATTTGCAGCGAGAATTTCTGAGAATACATGCTGAAACTTTGTACTCTGAAATCATTCACACTAATATTCTAGCAGAGAACACAACTCACAATTGTGGCACAAACATTCTCACATCAAGATGTCAAGATGTTAACAATGTGTCACACGTTCTAGATGACATATTTAATCGAAACATCTGTTAGCACGAACACAGAGCAGGAGGAAAGGGCTGGAGGTGACGACGGAGAGACAGAATGAAAGAAAAGACTGACCCACATGGCCGAAGGATGTGAAATCAGCACAAAATCTAAAACTTAGTGTTCTGAATATGAATGTGAGGATTCTAGTTCTTCACCACAAAATGATGTTCTCATAGATTGTTATGGACACACTATTTTTAACTGTTTATCATGTAAAAAAGTTCATTAACTTTAGTGTTGCAGCTGGTGAATACACTCATTATTTTTTCTTTCGAGTAATCACTTCTTGTTCATGGTAAAAATCAAAGGAAAAGCTCATCCAAGTCAATAGAGCCTCAAATCTGTTAAATTATTGTGACCAGCAGCCCAAGAGCCTAAAGTAAATCACTGTATGATGATATAAAGCAGGGAAAAGTGGCTTTTTAACTTCAGTAATAACAATGACTAAAGACGCAATATTTAAATCATTAAAGTTATATTTCAGTTAAGGTAATGAAACAACTATGGTTAGGGTAAGATTATGGCAAAATAAATCTAACTTTAAATTAACAGGAAAACGTCACTCAAAGCAGTAAAATGTCTCCACGAGAGCTGACTGTTGAAGCTGCACTGCAGATTTAAAACTTTAAAGCCAAATGCACATGTGCATTTTTCTACTGTGCCAACAAATACAGATGTTTCTATTTTGCCTCCACCGTGAGTGAAACCCCGCGACAGAGAAATGTATTTCTATCACTTTGTGCTGGGGATACATCATGCTTTTGCAAATATGCAAATTATTAATTAGTATTGATAAATAGAACTCACTGAAGTTACAGTGTAGGCTGGTCATCAGGAGCGTTGAGAATGAACTCTTTCTTTAGACTATGGTGACAGTTGATTAAACATGACTTTCACAGTTTTGATCAGGATATTGAGACTAACACATCAACTCATTTCCTGCAGCAGTGATGAAATGACACTGGCACAACTGCAGATGAAACAACAGTAGATACACTCAGGCAGTAAGAAAGGATTCAACGAGACTGAGTTTCTTAAGTGTTGCAAGGGAGGGGGACTGTAATGGAAAGCCCCTCATTGGTTTTGCATGGAGGACAGTTGTCATTTTAGCCACAGTCACTCTCTAAAAGGCAATCTGTACAAAATTCCTCAAAATACACCAAATTTGAATGAGTGGAAACAGGCAAACTGAGTCCATTTATGAGCTGACTTCCGCTGACTTCAGCATCATCAATTGCTGATGATGCTGAAGCAGTTCTGAGTAAATGCAGAAAGACGTCCGCCATAGAAAACAGTGTGTTGAAATTTAAAACGCACCACACAACTTCTTTCTCTATCTCATACTCACACACAGCCTAATATTAGCTAAGCATTCACAATGGCTTCTTTGAGAGACGCAGAGAGAGAGTGGGGGAGAGACAGAGAGGGGGTGAGAGAGTAGTAGAGATGGAGGGAGAGATTGTGGATTCCAGGGTGTGGATCCTTTGAAGAGACACCGTCCACACACACACACACACACACTGAATAAAGCTCACATATGTTTCAGTTTACAAATGGCCATAAAAAGGCTTTTTCATCCTGCCACTGAACCTCCTGTGCTCCTTGGCCTCATTACAGTAACAGCACACAAACACATACACACAGTACTAAACCTGTTCTGTTCCAAACATCACACATGGATAAAATCAGAGGTTGAATATCTTCTTATACTTGAGTACTAAGATACATGGCTGATTGGATCTCTCACATTTTGGTAGCTTGTTAAGTGACAACAACAACAACAACAACAACAACGACAATGCCTGTGTGTGCCCAAGTCATTGTTTGCTTATTGGAAGAAGGAATATAGTAAATCAAAATTGATGTGGCAAAATGCTCACTCTACACGTGTCACGTTAGTTTCAGCTGCTGCAGTGTGCATTGACTTGTGGGCATAAAAAGAAACAATTTTAGTCTTGTTTACTCCCTCCACCAGGTTAGAGAACAGTTAGTTTCACATTAATGTGCAAAGATGTATATGATAATGAACAAAAAATACTAATAATACCACCCGCAACCCGACCCCGGATAAGCGGAGGAAGATGGATGGATGGATAATAATAATAATAATAATAAATTAATATCTGATCAAAATAAGCTGTTAAAACGTAACTATTAAATCAATTTAATTAAGTGTTTAGCTTATTTTAAGTAATATTTTAGAATAACTAAAAAAAGCACTGTGTTCAGTGTAGAAACATGGTTTTTACAGGGATGATGGTGGGTGGGAGGGAAATATCATTAAGTGGAAACCTCCCATCACGTTTGACTCAACTTTACCAAAGCTCTCAACAGCTCAACAGTGAACATTAAGGTTCCAAAAACAATGAGACAAATCAAACACACATTGTGTAATTGAAAATATACTGTATGTGCCTGTCTCCACTGGTGCTGGTCATTAAAAAGTTCAAAATCAAAGTTGATTTTGAACATTAGCTAAGGGGAAAAGGTAATTTTAGACATTTTGAATGTAATCCAGGGTAGTAATAAATGTGTCTGCTGTGCAGGAACAGTGCTGAGTGGCAAAGCTAACATCCTGTGGTGTGTTCACATGCATTTACTCAGTCACAGACGCACACGTAGTTTCTTATGTGGTTCTATGACTGTTGTTTTAGACTTCGACTCAGCAGGTTAATTTTACCTCCTTAAGAAAGGTTCACATATGAACGTCTCCTGTAGAAGGGCCCTTGTGTATTTGTCTTTTTGTCAAGAATTTTATGAGTGCATGCGTGTTTCCTCTCTTGATATTATACTATGCATTATGTGCTGTGTAACCAGATGTGACTTAAGTACTTGAATATATACCTAAAATATGGACATAAAGTTTTAGAAGAGGTTCCATTACACTTTAATATACACATGTTTCTCAAAATGATCAAACCTGGCAGATCAAATCACAGAGCCACACGCAATGTTAACCACCTTTACCGTTTTTTTATGGTTTTCCTCAATGGCATAAACCACTTCCTACAAAAGAACACCACCATAAAATATCTTTCACTTTGTATTACACTGCAAAAAAGATGAATTTCTTAAGTCAATGTGATTTTCATGATGGTTTTACATTTACATTTATTCATTTAGCTGACGCTTTTATCCAAAGCGACTTACAATTGCTATACATGTCAGAGGTCGCACGCCTCTGGAGCAACGAGGGGTTAAGTGTCTTGCTCAGGGACACAATGGGGATTGAACCAGGGTCTCTCACACCAAAGGCGGGCGTCTTAACCAAAATCAAACATAGCAAGAAAACACTGTACGTATCCACATTACACTCATCACCTAAACTATATCAGATGAACATGGATCATTTAAAAATACTGACTGCATTTTTCATCCATCCATCCATCATCAACTGCTTATCCTGCGTACAGGGTCAAGGGGAGGCTGGAGCCTATCCCAGCTGACATTGGGCGAAAGGCGGGGTACACCCTGGACAGGTCGCCAGTCCATCGCAGGCTGACAGCATTTTTGATTATCAAAACAGTTGCAGTTTCATTTTCTGTCAATCAACTAAACCAAGCTTCACTGTAACATAGAATAGGACATTTTTGAACAATGCATGGAATCGGTCTCCTACTCCATCATTTGACATGAATGATTGTGTTTCAGCACCACATCCTGACACCACAGTACCCTCTTCTTTCTGTGTAGGCGTCATCTGATGAACCTGGTGTTGGTATCGGGGATTAGGAGGTGTGGCAGAGACAAGGGTGGAACAGAACGGAGAATGTGGGATTCCACAACCCTGATCTCAACCGTGCCAAGTTTAAAAAAAAACTTTTTGCATAAAATACACAGAGCCTTGTATGCATTGCCTTGTTGGTTAAAAAGCCAATTTTGGCTCTTGGAACTTCCTTATAATCATCCAGGGTAAAGTGACAGTGCTAGTTAGCAGACAGTGGATCCTCTGCTGTGAGTATCCCGGATGGAAATAAAATGTGTGTTTTGTTTCCGCTTTAGATATTTTACAGTGCAACATTAGGAGAAAAAAAAAATCAATAAAATCCTATTTTCATGTCTTCGTATATATAAGACGTTTAAAAGACTTTAATAGATTAATGAATTCAATTCCTTCAAGTATTTTAACGATCCATGGCAACCCTGCTAAATGATTAATCAATCTCACTCTAATACATGCAGCAATACTTTTCAGCAGTCTTTTTACAGATCATTTCTTCATAACTGCATCACCACAGGCAAGAAAATAACTGCAAAAAGTCATCAGACTGGAGACTTATTAGGTTTTAAAAGCCACCTTTTGTTTTGACTTTTGTCACCAAAAGACTCCCCTCCAAAGCAGTTTGTACCTCTACAACATGGACAAAATCTACTTACTCAATCTGTGTCCATAGAAAAATCAGCAGTATGTTCAGAAGACAGTAGAAGAAGCACCGTAGGTCATTCTTCATAAAAATGCAAAATGTAAACAACAGCCAACATACAGCCGAAATCAGAAAAAGCGGAAGAACAGCAGCATCTAAAAATCTTTTTAAAACATTCTGTTGAACTTCTTGATTCCTCTTCCTCTAAACTCGCATCTCACATTCAGAGAAGTCCCACTTCAACACACGCAGGGCTTAGCCTATATACTGCACACACCACTTCCTCTTTTCAGTTCCCCACCTGGGTGAGGGGGAAGGGTGCTAGGGTTCCCACTGAGGCTCTGGATGAAAATGAAGGCTGCAACAAGGTTTTAAAAGCTGGCAAAATGTAAATCCACCATGTTTCAGATATCTATGGAGATCATTTAGGTAGTCAAATAAAATATAAAACTAAAATGCATTCAGAGTGAATGAATCCACCAAGGCTGCACAATACTCTAAATGATATCTGATCATAAAAAACTATTTAAACTTTTAAATCCATTTTATATCATTTTTCATTTTGTTAGATATACTGTACATGTTTATGAAACATATTAGTCTAATTAGTAAAAAATGCATACACATTGCTATAAAGTATTATATTTTTTGTACTTTCTGACAAACCAGTGTATTTCGTCAATGTGAAAATCTATCATCTACTCAGTCATGCCTGAGAGATCATGACTGATGCTTGTACTCACTCTGCATATTCTGGGAAGAGAAAAGAAAGGAGAGCTCATGATGTCAAAAAGATGAGACAGAGCAGAAGACGGATTGTTCACTCGTTTGTTGTACACCCAATTAGCATGAGAAACAGTGACCAGGCTGCATACTGATGACCACAATGGAGAAGTAAACTATGACTAGGAAGACGTAGCTGCAACTACTGTAGGACAGGATGAAACATTTTGTTTAGGGTTGCATATCGCTACCTTACTTGGAATTCACTCACCTCAAGATTGGATTTTCATGAAAAAGCATTCTGAAATATATCAGACATGAGGAGTATTTCACAAATCACATCATGTGTAAAGAAAAACAAAACTTTAAAAATGAAAGCCATCTCCTATGTTTTATTGTTACAACTGAAAGTGAGTTGATCCCAGTCCTTGAAGCCGCTGGACGAAAGGGTGAGTTTAGCACTACAGCAGCCACTTCCTGTGCTCTCAGTGTCACACTTCCTGCCTCGCAACACAGTCAGCGGCAGGCTGCCAACCCACCATCGGCTTCACTTCAACACATTCCCTCTTGTCTCCTCTTTCCAGCCAACTACAGCACCAGTGCTGCATATGAAAGAGACACCTTGGCTTTCTCCATGGACTCAGCTGTTTGTCTCTACCAGGCTCCGGTCTCCGTTGAAGGGAAAAAGCGTGTCTGGGCTGGTAGTTCACTTAACCATAACAAGGCCAGTGTTCCCCACAGAGGCCATTGCAATTGGCTAACGGATAAAGAATTCCTCACACTGTCAAGTCAGCACCTAGCCGTTCCACAAAACAAATGTGCAATAGGAACTTAATGTGACTCCACATGTAAAACTACAAGAACCTTTTTGCTTATTCCATGTGCTGGAAAGTGATAAAAAATGACTGAAAATGAAACAAACATCCAAAAACCAAAAATACCTCCACATCCCCCTTAAAGAAAGTCAGCAAAGAGAAAACAAATATATAAAAAGGTCAGTTTCTCAGAAATATGGATTGTTTCCTAAATCTCATCAAAGTGAAAAAGAGAACATGACAGCCCAAATGTCAAAATCACTGGATATTTTTAAACCCTTTATTTTGTTGGTTGGACAAAATTAACATAACATATTAAACAAAATAAACAATGTCATTCACTAAGTAGAAATTTAGTGAAACTAAGTGTTCAGTTTTTCTTTGTCTTCATTGTCTGACTATGTATGTGCTGTTATGTCTGAGATGACCTTATTGCATTACATCATCCTGCAGTATTAGTGCTAAGTCAGCTTTAAAGGAATAATGCAAGATTTTGTGAAATACGCTATTTCAAGTTTCATGAGAAGAAAGATGAAATTAGTGAGCTTTAGAGGTGCTAATTTTGTTACCTTTTACTGCGTTTCCAGTCTCTGTGCTAAGCTAAGCTAACTGTCTGCTGACTGCTTCATTTAACTGATAGACGTGAGAGCGGTCTCAATCTTCTCAACTAATTCTCTGCCAATTGCCTTTATCAGAACAAAAGGCTAACATCACAATGTATATTTTCAGGGAATCAAAGGGAAACTTGCAGAGGTTCAACGAGAAATTCTGATGCATCACTTGCAAACACTGAATCATTACGTATTGTGGCAAAAGGGAAAAGTTTATCAAAAATCTAATGCTAAAATGTACAGCTCTGACAATTTAATCTAAAAAGCTTCACCAAACTGCTATTTTAGGCTGTTGTATTGTAGTGTGTTTGTAATTTTACACCTCCACGTTCCTCAGAATCATACTATTATCACTGCATCTCAGGTCTCTCAAACTTTCACACGGTATTAACTATATCAACACTATATCCTGGAGTTGCAACAGGAGCTGTGACCTAATATTTTCAATATTTCCTCTTTGTGACCCATTGACATCAGCAACAGCCCCTCAGAGTCCCAGTGTTTCAACAGACCCTATGAAGTAATGTCATCAGGCTCTTGACGTTTTTGGATCTCACCACAGAACCTGGAATGTGGTAGTCCATATCGTTAACACAGATCTAACTATGCTAAACAACCACATAGGGACACAGGACAAGAGAAGAGAAATGATATGTCACAGTCACATGAACATTAGTGCTGCTCGCCTGCAGGCTAGTCAGTCACTTAAGATGCTTTGTGATCACATATCACACCACATCTGAGTCATATACTGTAGGCCAAGCAGAAATGCCACAAAATGTCATTGAAATGCATCTGCTGTGCCAAGACACACAGTCATTTTACTGCCTTAATAGTGGAGAATTTCCTCTATACTATATTCATTATACGTGTATTAAAATCCCATTTATGGGGTGGCCTTGTTTTCTTTGATGAAACCCATTGTGTTTAAATTATGTCAGGCTGTTGATGATTTTGACCTGCTGCACTTACAACATATGATGAGTCTCACTGTTGGATGGACAGAGAGAGGTGGGATCACATGCTTCACACAGGAAACGGAGAGATAGCACTTTATTGCATTATGTTTCTTCTTCTACCCACACATGCTAAACAAATGCACATTCTATCCTCTGACTGCAAAATGTGCTGTCATGTGATCTGTCCATCCCTGAATGCATAGTAGGAAATGATGAGAGGCTCTTTAGAACATCTTTAATTAATTTCATGTGAGAACACAAGATAAATTTAAGTAAATGAACAAGCGGGGAGACACGGCTGAGACTCATCCAGTCCCTCACTTCCTAACAGATGCTGGGTTCATCCCTCTGCACTCCTGAGGAATGCCAAGAACTCAGAGCTACAATGAACTAAAACTAGTTCTGTGACAAACCACATGAATGAGAACACAACCAGAGGCAGCACGAGCATGTAAACAAGACTCCTCTCTGCTGTGCAGTGACCAAAACGTCAACACATTTTTTTTGAAATCCTAACGTAAAACTGATGTTACTGAACAGCCTCTGCACAGAGCTGCTGCTGGTGACAGCCAGCAACATGAACCAGCTAAGTCCAAAATACTACGAAACACAGGCAGACCATGAGTCTATAGATAGGTTCCTTATTGTTCCTCTAAAAGAGTTTAATCGGTTTAACGCACAGTGTGAGTCATAAAACCTGTTGACTATAGAGAAAAATAAACATAGCATCAGTGATGTCACCCATAGTTTCTGCAGGGACTTTTTATGTGGCATTAGATAAGATTTGGATCAGTGCCCACTTTCTTGGTTTGGACTCCTAATTCGGACTGGCAACCGTCATGGCCATGTATGAGCTGAGACACATCGCAATCAGGGCAAACAGGCAGGCAAGGTTCAGAATCGTCACTAAGACCGACCTACATAGGATGAATAGAAATGATCTTATATTTCTATGGCTGACTTTAAAAAGTCATAGTGAAGGGTGGCAGTATCCCCTCGTGGTTCCTGCTGTGGGCATTTCTGCATAGCAATAAGTGACCTTGAGAAAGACAGTGGCTGCCAAACTGTTCCTGCTGAGCCGCACATGGCTGTGTGTGTCCTGTTGAACAGGTGAGACCTTATGAAGACGTACAGCAGTGGGTCCAGTTTTGACAAAAACATGCTTGTTCATTTTAAATATAAATCAAAGAAGCAAATTAACTTAGTTACACTGATCCTGGAACAAGCTGACAACAAACGGGGACTGTTTCTGCAACACTTCACACAAATGTCAATACAGTCACACCTTTGGGAGTCAATAGTCCATTTAAGTCTATGTGACTGCAAAACAATTAACTTGCATAAATCCATCTTAGTCACCATGATTACAACTGTTCAAGTTATCTCTTATTTATCTTGTTCAGGATAATCTCTTCTTCAAACTGCACTGAAGCTTTCTTCAAAAATCTAATTCACTAAGATGAGAAGTTTGAAAACGTTTTCTAGAGCTGTAAAGAGATGACTTGTTCAGTGTCATTCATTTGAGAGATGTCTGAGATGAGTAATCTGTGTTGTAGAGTAGGTTTATAAATTTCGTAGATTAATTAAAATCTGACTAAATCGTGCACACGCAGGCACAAGAAGATAATAATATATGGTATTAGTTATTGTGCAATAAGCTGGGGGATGCAGAGTGCATCTTAGCACTGTGCTTGATTCAAGTTGGCTCCACACCACCACGCACAACAAAGTGCTGAAAGTGTAAATGTTGATCAAATTATGCAATAATTCAGTACAATTGTTCATTTTCTTTCAGTGTAATCTCATTTTGATGATCAGATCAGACCACAAATTAAGACAATGGCAATGAAAACTAACAAAATTAGTTATGTTTTACATGTGTCATGAGTTTCATCTGATTTCATGAATTGTTATCAGAAAATATCCTTATTTATATATATATATTGATTATTTCAGTATTTAGTTATAGCACATCAGCCAACTACACAGCACCAAAAGAGAACTATTCAAAACAAGAAAGAAGAGTACACTTGCACAATATCATCAAACGTTAATCCAGCTACACGAGGAAGCAGCCAAGTTCTAACTTTAACAGTCCAAGCAGGGCTAAGACAAGCCAGCTGCGATATCTGCACAACTGCTATGTAAGAAGGTGGGTAGACAGGCCCAGTGAGGATATATCGGCATGTGTCAACTCTGAATTCCTCCATTCAAAGAAAGAAGTTCTCCATAAACTAAATGTTTACCCGACTAGCTCGGCCTTAGAGCAATGGTGTGTATATGTAAGTGCATGGAGAGCAACTGCTTACAGCCAAACAGCATTCTGTCAAACAGGTTGCGAACAAACACATACATTCTATATACAAACTCCATTTCCTTAGCTTTGTGAGTGACTTCAGGTTACTCCACGTGTTGTGGATGATCTGTCCAGCTGAAGTCAAGAGCATTTCTTTGCGTGTACACATGTGAGTGTTTGTACCCACCAGTGGTCCAGACTCCCTACAAAGCTCTATGAAAATAAAACCCAAATATGTGAAAACAGTGCAGCCCATTCCCTCAACTCTCTCTCTCTCTCTCTCTGCAACTTTCTTGGCAAAAACACATGCCTTATGTTCAGCTTGACTACATGTGACAAGCTACATCCTCACAGCAGACTAGTCTACAAAACACAGGGAGTTTTTAAAGAAAAACAGTCAATACAACACTCACATTGACCATCATTTGAGAATTGAAGAAAGGACAAACCTTGCCCTGTTGCCAAAACCCCTGCCAGAGCCCTGTACCAGTTTGCAAGACATTTGAGCCCGACTAAAGGCTTCTTTAGACGCTAAAGTAAAGAGTTCGTCTCAATTCTTTCGCCATCACTGCTTGAATCGGCCCCAGCTGCTTTCTGGAAGATGCCAACTTCTTTTTTTGCTTATAAACCGAACTCGGGTCTCACGGTTTCCGCTTCACTGAAGCTATTTTCCACACGCGCACGCAAACACAAAACTTGGACCAAACTTAAAATAATGTTTGCTTAACCTACCTCTGTACTGTGAAATGCTGTGCACGGCTAATTATCGTCCATCGACCGTCTATATACTGTGGTTGGGGTTGAGGACCTCTGTGCAGCCAATCCTGAAGTCTGCAGAGCACTGGAAGGCAGACAGGCAGGCCAGCTAAACTGGTCTCATCCAGAGCGTTATATACACTGGGTTGAGCAAAGTATCTCTTGCAGAAGACCATATGAGGAAGCAATGTTAGTTTCAGGGGTAAGAGGAGATGCACGATCCTACTAACGCCATTGGATAAATAAGTCATCTAAATGGGACCATAAATTACTGAAAAACGTTTAACAGTAATGTCTCCAAGCTTTGGTAGGTGAAGCTAACTATATGTAGTATTGTAACAATTGGTCAGGCCATGTATCATATTAATTTGGGTTCATTATTTACAAAAAAAATATCTTACCTAGTATTGTGATTGGTCTTGTTAAACTCATTAATTTTACTGCGCGAAAATAAAATGTTTTTAAACATGCAACAGCAAATAGTGTCAGCTACAGTGTTGCCCCTGAAAACTACTCAACTAAGGCCCTCAGCTAACAAATGGTCCTGTCTGTCCAGCCCTGAATATTGGCCACCTCCCATTTCAAAGAGCTAAAAATGTGCTGCTATTATAAACAGCAGATGTTATTGCAAGTACACAGAAGTGTCCTGTATTTTGTCTTTGTCAGTGGGCTTGTTACATGTTGAGCTGGCTCCTCTTAATCCCCTGGTGACCGTTTTGGTTGACTAAACTCTGTATATGCACGGCTCTGGCTTCGGCTAATGCAGCTGTGCCGGCTGGGTTTCTTATCCGGGGTTTTAGCTGTGATGCAATGTTTCCAGATGTGGAACAAGAGGAAAAAAATCTTTATTAGGTCAGCCTGAGGAACAACTATTATTTTCCTCCAGCAAATATATTTATCCATGTCTGTAATACTAATGTAGAAGTTCAATGGTGTATATGCGGCACTCAGTGCTCTTTATATACTTATTTTACCACTGTATGTTCAATATGTTTTATAATTCCTCTGGTGTTACTTATACTCTTTGGGTGGATTTACTGTTTTATAATTAAATCTAATTTTACAATATAACTTACAGTTTAATTATTATTTTATGTCAGTTTCTGCCAAGAATCACTAAACTATTGGTGCATTTGGACACGAGTGGCACCAAATAGCACACTTAGACTCATGATTGTCAACAGTGGGATTGCATAACCATCTCCAATATTTGTTTATTTATTACAATAAAGGCTACAAAATGAATGTCTTTCAGTTTGTTTATGAGCTTATACTTGAACTTGAATATTAAGATTTAAAATTACTTGTATTTGGCACACATCTGTCCAGCATAAGTGCATTTAATGTAGAGGAAAAATATCTAGCTATTAAAATGTTTATGAAGACAGTTTTTATTATTTGTTTATTGTTCTTGGCTTCCGAGTCAGCTATCTATCTGAGTGAGCCTGTTCAAATAACACTTAAAAGGAAAACCTAGGAATTGGGTGAGTTCAGTGAGGTGGGAGTGGTTGGATAAGCATGTTGGGCAACTCTGTGCTGTGGTGTGCTCTGCCAGATTTCCTCCTCAGATGTGATGGTCAGAGCCACCACAGAATTTGCAGGGATAGGATAAGGGCACCTCCTGCTGGACTGACACAGACACTAAGTAGTATCAGAGTAGTAGACGGCCTTAACATTAAGTATTTACAAGGTAATGTGTTTAATCACCAGTATTTGTGTAAAAAGCTTTGTCCAAACCTTACATACACAGCCTCAAAGACACACCGTTCAGTTGAGTCAAGCCCTCTCTGACAGCGTCATCAACACTTGAACATCATAATAGGCTTCACAAACACAAGTTTTATTGCCGGGCTGCTGCATTAAACTATGCATGTATAGAACACATCAATGCAGAGAATCAAGGATTAAATTAATACCTTCTATATCTGCATCTATTCATTCAGATTCCCCAGGGGACAAACTAATTTCTGGGTATATGCATAGATAAACAATAGATTCAAAAATAGTGGGTAATGTCTGCATTTTAAATTAATACGTCACCAACGTACAAATATATTATCATTTATAAATTATTTATACAAAGTACACTAAAGACCAATTATTTTCTGAGCAAAATGTTTTAATCCCTGAAGAAATCAATCTTGGAAAAAAAACACACGGATATGTTCATCATTTAATTTTAATTAATGATCTGTACATTTTTAATAACATGTCAAAAGCATTAATAATATAAACAGGTTAGGACTGTTGCTGCAGACTTAATGGATTTAACAGATTTAATGATATAAAACAGGAATTACACTGAATGACCTAATGGGTTCTCATCTTTTCTGTCTTTTTTTTTTTACACTGATGACCCCAAAATTCACAGATGGAAGTATAATTTCTCTGCTTTGTCCAAACTGTACTGCATTGTCAGTGATGGTTTCTATTCTTCTCTTTAGGTGAACACATTCAAGAATGGAGTTTCCCTTTACTTTTCTCCACAAAGCACTGGAACAAGCTGTATGAGCTCTGCGTGATCCTGACTTTGTTTTGCTGCACACATGTCCACCAGGTGCAGTTATTCACACCTAGATGGGTGGTTAGAGAGCTTTCAAGACACATCTCAGCTATCGAAGAGCCAAACAGTTCGGTTGTCAATGAGTAGCTGAAAGCAGGAGATGACATAGCTGATTGGCTGCTCAGATGCTTCTGGTGGACAGGCACTGGTTGACCACCTCCAGCAGAGAGGAGTTCTCCAGAGCTGCTGCCACTCTCTCTTTGTCAGCCAGCTGTTTGTTCACTGCACATACAACAACATATTGAGAATATAAGGGAAAAAGTGCAAAACATTTTGAAAAAATAGTCTTCACATTTATCAATGAGCAGAAATAATATATAATATGATAATATTATTTCAACTAGTCAAGTCAGCTTAGGTAAGCCAACAGCCAATGTGCTTTACACAGTAAAAAGGGAAATTAAGTAATAAATAATTATCATTTAACTGACACTTTTATCCAAAGCAACTTACAATAGCTATATATATATATATCAGAGGTCACACGCCTCTATAGCAACTAGGAGTTAAATGTCTTGCTTAGAGACACAGTGAGATGTGATAAGACGAATATAACCCATGTCCACCACACAAAGGCATATGTCTTATCCACTGATCCATCGCCACCCCTAAAGTACAGTGTGAAATATAATCTCATATCCCATCACGACTTTTTTTTTTTTATTTACCTGCTTCCTCTGAGGCGTGAGTCCCGGGACTGATGCGGACATCAATCTGAGTATGAACAGAATAACACACAGCGTTTAGACTGGAAATGAACAACAAAACACAAACACACAGAATGACATGTTGCTCATATTAGCTGACACTCACACAACAATCAAAGGAGGTGATGTTAAATGTGCACCAACACGAACACACATACTTTGAACCTGTCTGGCAAGGAGCGTAGCAGCTTGACTTTGATTGACAGACCAATGAGTGTTGCCATACTGCAGTGTGGGATGGTGGGTGTAAACTCAACACTAACATTGCTCTCTGCATCATCAACCTGAGAAAGAGATGGAAAGGGACTTAGTAAACATATTGCATGCAAATAACTTTTGCAATTAAACAGTTCAGTAAATGTGTCTTTACTTGTTAAGGACGCTGAGTGTTACTGCGGTGAGATAAATCTTTCAGGACCCTAGCTATAAAGCAAATAATGTGTAATGAGTATGAAAGTTAGACAAATAACTTATTGTATAAAAACAAATGTCAATAAGAAACAGAACAATGGAGTTCAATTCCAACCCTGTTTTAATTTAGTCACTAAATTATTATATTGTTAAATTCATTATAATGTATTTTGCTTCTCCCCATTCAACCTGAAGCAAACCTAAAAATCCCCACATAATTAAGAGGTGCATACCTTGACTCGGACTTGCTCCACGACATTGAGTTCCTCCAGAGACAGAGGATGTTCGGGGTCATTGATGGATCTGATCAGATGTAACTTCAGTTAAAGAATTTAAGACAACCTAATGGAAACAATACAAGTCCTGCCTCTATGAACTGAACTCTTACGTAGTTAGTACAATATTTCAGTGCTTTTTTTGTTAAAACCCAAGTTATGCTATTGTACATTTAAACACTAGATTATCTACAAGCTAGGCCTGCAACTAACAATTATTTTATTTTTCCATAAATCTCTTGATTATTTTCTCAAATAACCGATTAGTTTTTTGGTCTATATAGTGAACATGTCTATTAACTAGTGTTTCCCAAAGCTCAAGATGACGTCCTCAAATGCCTTGTTTTGTCCACAACTAAAAGATGTTCAGTTTATCGAGGAGCATAGAAACAATTTTCTTAAAAAACTACTTAACCATGGCCACTTCCTAGAGCCCAGTCTTCAAAGTGTTAAATTTGTCTGACTGTCTAACTTTCAAAGATGCTCAAATTACAAAGACACGAAAACCAGAACATTTAAAGAGCTGGGACCAGTGAATCTTAAATAAGCTAACGTAAATGATAAACAGTTTTAAATGCTGATTAACTACTATCTAACTAATCATTTTAAATTGGTCAAATAAGTTATTTTTGCCAGACACGTAACGTTACAAACATTATTGCTTGAGAAATTTAATAAAATATGGCTGATAACTGGCAGCGACGTTAACGGTACATATCCTGCTCTCGCTTACGTAACCGTTGACGTCTTCTTAAGTGATGCAACTGCTAGTAACGTTAGCTTTCTGTCCATTAGTATCCGTTAAAAAGTAGTTTAACAAACACACAACTAATCTGCCAGGTGTAAAACCACTTTAAACAAACAGGATATCGAATATTTCTCTGTCGTCGATGGGGTCGTGGACATCTTCATCTTCGTCGTTCGCAGTCAGCACCCTCTCCCCCGACCGCTGGAAAATCACAGGGTTTGCGTTCTCCAAACGGGTTCCCCCAGACATGTTCACACCAATTTAGTCCACAGTAAACAACAAATTAATCTCGTAATGTCAACCAGTGGTGCTGCACTACACACTCTGCGCAGCAAAACACTAACCGCACAAACGCTTCCTGGAATTACGGAAAGCGATAGAGTCCATGAGGGTTCATGAAGAAAGTCTTAAAGGGACAGTCCACCTAACATGTCCATTTTAATTAAAAAAGGTCACACACTGCTGTGGGATGACATCCCTTTCTTTAACCGGCATTTGTGGCAAGTATAGAAATGAGAAATAATCATTATAATAATTATAACAAAATAACTTTCTAGAAATAATCTACTATACACAAATGTCCTTAGTTCAGATAAAAATACTCACAACCAGGTGAATTACTATGAGAAATACTGTCCTTATATTTACAGAGTATTTTGGTGGCTTTTTGTGTCTGTACTGCTTTCCTGCTTTTGAAAGTCCTTTTACCGTTTTTTCAAATGTGTGTGTGCATTATATTTGTACCTGTTGTCTTTCAAATGTGATGTCTTGTAAGAAGTATTGTGTGTTTTTAATGGCTAACATGCCAATTATGCTTAGAATATCATGACAGAATGTCAGGTGTCGTGTTGTGTTTCTTTTTTACAAAGACTGATCAGATTAAACCCTCTATGTACACAAATGGTGTGTGTGTCTGTACTGTTTTCCTGCTTTGAAACTCCTTTTACCTGTTGTAAATTTGTTTTTAAATGCGTGTGTGCATTTTATTTCTATAAGTTGTCTTTAAAATGTGCTGTTTTGTAAGAAGTATCGTGTGGTTTGGGTTGACTGACATGTCCCTTTACTCCCCATTTGTCCTGCAGATGGCAGAAGCTGCCCATTTTAGCCCTCACTAGCAACAACCACTTTTGGTTTATTAAATCTAATCTGCAATATACCAAAAACATACTGATATTGCCAAAATTAGCTCCCAGATGCCATAGTTCTGGTGCAAAAACATCTTTCTACTCACATATAAAGGACATGCTGTGATTTATTTAGTTGCCTCAACATAATGGCAGTTTGTGATGAAAATGTTCAGTAACCTGGAATAACTAGTTTAAAGCTTGCAAGCAGAAAATGATGATTACTGTATGTGCCATTTATTTATTCATTCAGCCATTCAGTAGTTTGTTCACATTGTGTAAACTAGCTACAATCAGACCTCTCAGCTCTAAGTCACAATGTCTTCTTTTGAACACATTCCTCCTGGGACGAGATTCCTTTTTTCCATTTACAGTATGATCCATAAGAAAAACACAGGGAAAATGTACGGCTGTGAAATTAGGGCTGGACAACAGATCATGGCATCAGTAAGCAAAGACATGATCCATCTTGTAACAAAGAAACCTGTTGCAATCAGAGCCTTCTGAGAATTTTAACTGCTGTGCACCCCATTAGTGATTTTCTGGTACAACTCAAGATAGCTGGGTAGGTGGATGGTGGGGGTGGTGGTGTTCAGACATTGAACAAACATAACTCCCAGAGTCATGTAAATGAACTTATCTTGGTTTCAGTGCTGTTCATACTGGTATACTGTCATATTGTAGATACTGTATACCAATCCACCTAAGTCATAACTCCTGCACAAAAAACTTTTTCTTCCTGCATCCTTTCCACTCTGCTCACTATTTGTCAATATATTTATATTGTTTTTGTTCATAGTGTGTATATTTGTGTTGTCTACACTGAAGTCTGTGTCTGATTTTATTTTATTTTTATTGTTGTGATTTTGCATTTTTGTATGAGTAAGCACATCATGAGCAATGTACAATCTTGAGTCAAATTGTTCATATGTGTACACAAACCTGGCAGTGAAGCTGATTGTGATTCTAAAATGATGACATACTCAATATGAACAGAACACCAGGTATTGATTTTCAGCTTTTTATCAGACTGATTGAAAGAAAACCTCTATAGAAAAATACCTTTTGGCAAGAAAAAAATGTATTCTTATACATTCTTTATTTTTTTGCAGTAGTGATGAGATCTTCACCAGCAAAGCCTGATTTCATCAAGACAGAATCTTAATAAGCTGATGAAGTAAGTGAACATGCAGACCGCACCATATGAAACTTGTTCACCTTTTGAAAAAAATGTGCATACAATATAATGAAGCTGCATGTGGATGCTGACACCCACACTACACAGAATGTGAAATATAAATGTCACGCAGAAAGGTAAGGAAAAGGGCAAATCTTTTCCTTATTGTGAAAATTTGGACTACAAACCTTAAGATTTGCAATTCCACTTTTTAGAAGACTAATTGTTGAAAGATAGCTTATAGAAAATAAGACATTCAAATTAGCCCTCTAATTTTGCTAAACATTACAAAATTTGTTTGAGGAAGAGTGGCGCGGTTCTCCTTTCTTTTCATTTCTTAAAGGATCACAGTTGATAATAATGTGTAGCCATTGGCAACATTCACATAACATTCTAATCCTTATAATCTCTTCCCTACAGGGATTATCCCCAGAAGCACCTTTCTATAATTTGTTATTTGAAAATGACAGAATCATGATGAGCTGCTGAAGTCAGACAACTGATTAATGAAAAAATCCAAATCACATCACACACATCTGTTGTGTAGCTGAGGAACTCCACGTGAGTTCAGCAGGATTCGACCCAAAATGGAGACACACAGGAGGAATGTAGAGTCAACTGGAATTTACAGCCAGAAAACTGGAACGAATGGTAGGCCAGATATTCAACAGAAACACACATAAACTCCACGAAAAAAAACACTGGATGCAAAATACACAGGGAATCACACATACTAGAGACAGAACTCCAGACCAGCACCAAAAGACATGACAGGAGCACCTAAATACAGAGGGAGTTGTGAAAATAATCATACTCAGGTGCAACTGACTAGCTAATCAAGGGAAACCAGAAAGCAGAGCCAAAGAAACACAAGGGGCCGAGCACTACTAAATCAAACAGGACAAAAGGCTCACAAAACCAAACATGAATGAATATTACAGGCTAACACAAAGAAAACTAATAAAAGAATATTATGAATTAAAACCTAACACAAGGACAAAACATAATCAAAATAATAGAACACAAAGACAGTAAAACAGTACCAGAAACAGTAGTGAAAACAAAACCTACAAGGTAACACAGAAAAACACTAGAAACTAAAACCCAACCAACCCCAAACCATGACAACCTTAATTTCTAAAAATCGTTTAATCCCCATAATGTGATACAACAGAAATTATACCAACCTGACCCTAAAACCATAAGCATTTTGTGATTAGAAAACACAACCAGAATAAGGTTGCAGGTGGTCAAGATTCCTCGTGAGCTTTTCATAATTTGACGTTGTCTTTTTAAAATTCCTAACGATAGCGATAAGTCACAGGGGCTGACTACATCTGTCCTGCAGCTGTCCTGCACTGTGTATATTAGATGATTAATCCTGCATGTTTCAGTACACGGTGGGTCCCATATTTATATAGAACCAGATCTTAATCTTCAACTAGCAATGCTGCTGATGGACCCAGAGCCGCACACCTGATGTGCTTATAATGAGACTGTGAAGCTGTTGACAACCAGAACACACTTGTAATATAAATACCATGCAAAAGAGCAGCAATATACAGAAATAAGGGTAGACTATTTTCCTAACTGTAACCACTTGAAGTAACATAACAACAATCAGACTTTTCTGTGGACTGAAGCCATGGTTAGTTTTATTTTTAAGAAATCAGTGTGCTTCAAATGAAAGTGCTTGTCGGATTGTTGATCAGCGTGCAGCATTTATGACTTCATATGCGATCAGACAACACATTGTACAAACTGGATCATTTTAAACATAACATGGCCGTCAGACTTTTCTAATACATGAATATGAACGACTAATTCAAAGCCAAATTCTCAGGCTATCTCAAAAGTCTACTGTCACAGCACAGCCCAAGCACTAGTGCTCGACTTATGAAGTGTTTGTAGAGTTAGCTGCAAAAATAAAATCCACCAAGGAACATACAGCCATGTTATGTTCCCCAAGTGTCCTCTAAATGCCCCTCTGACCAGCAAAAGGGCCTTTCTGGTTGGCCCAAATTCTCTGCTGATCATCCCAGGTGTCTTCTGGTTCATTCATGTGCTGACCTGGTCTGCAGAAACATAGTCTGTATGTTGTGGCTAACCAGTGGGTGTTCTTGTTGCTTGCCATAACTCTGTAATACACGTGTTCACAATCATTGTCCTGGAAAACTGGAGATTTTTGGATCTGGTGTTAAATATTTCCTGTTTATATTATGAAAATGAAATGCCTCTGGTTCCCCATGAACAGAAAACCACTGCTGTAACATCTTCTACAAACATTTGGATCTTTTGTAGGTCATACATTTAGCTTCAATGTAAGGAAGAGAGTCTACAAGCTTTTTGTAAATGTGAACAGAAACAAGACAAAGATAAAAACACATGCACACATGCCTGCATGTGTGTATATACTGAACGACATATAGGCAACATGGCCATAATTTGGCAATAAATGACTTGATTAGTATATATGCGCCTTTTCAATGTTCTTTTAAACATGCAGGTTGACAGTTGTTTCAGATCATTCAAACTGACAGGTTTAGATTGTTACCTGGTGTATAATTGAGTCCACAGAGACCACAGCCTGTTGTACGTTATGGCCGTGGGCCATTGGAGAAGTACACAGATTCTGTTATACATATTGTATTTTGTTAGAGGGTTTGTTGTTTTCTCAGAAAATGAGATGCTCTCCATCATTTATGATTTACTGAATTAAACATACTATTGCAAGGTCATAGTTGAACTGATGGCTTTGAAATACAGACTACATAAAAAAAAACATTTTCAAAGTGAGGAATATCAGCTGAACAGTGACAGTGAGGTTTAGAATAAATTGAATATAAACCAGTGTGGTCTGTGTTCACTCACAGGAAGAACAACTGTCCATCATTTGTGGTTTGTGAAATTAAACATGCATATTCAATTGCAAGGTCAGGCCAAATTCTGCCTCAGAAAACACAAAGAAAACTCACCTTTCTCGAAAAAATACACAGGGACATCAGGTCCCCACTTGAAGAGGAACCTATTAAAATATTAATTGCAGAAAACTTCTGACTATGCACCATTCAGTCAATACAGATACAGTATTGTTGCAGTTAATGATTGCAGCAGATCAGAAACCTTCATGTTTTAAATAACCACTTATATAAAATAAATTATTATGCAACAGTCCATGTGAAGCTGGGAAGTATACTGACATTTGCACTGTTGGCACTGATGGTCAGGTTTTAACTGGACTAACCTCAGGCATGTTTTCTCAAAAGAAATAATCAGTTGAATAATCATTTCAAACCATTCATTACCTAAAAGTCTTTCAAGGGTGTAAATTTGCTCTCAATTTGTAACCGTATCTTCAGCATTTTGAGTGCCTCATTTAAATTCATCCAGTTCAGTTCATTTTGCTCAAAATGTCACTACATAACTGTTACTCAGCAACAGTGTGGGTTCAAAGGGATTCTGGGGTTCCCTTCCTGGTCCCCAGTGTTAACTACCTCTGCCAAGAAGCCTTTTGTTTGTTTGTCTGATTACGGAAATCTTCTACCCAATTTTCATGAAGTCATGATTGTAGCATGGGCAAAACCCATTACATGTTGGAATGGATCCAAGTCACGGGGCAGATTTACACAAATTGTTTTTCATCTTCGTTGACATCACTAATATAGGAAGTGAATGGCATGACTAAACATACAACAAAACACAACAGCCACCTCAAACATCACTGTTCTAACAAATGCAGCAGGGATTTGAGTTTTTCAGAGTGAACTTGAATTCCAGATTTTCCAACCAGTGCAAAGTGCATGATAAATAAATGCACGGGTGAGATGAGGCTTCAGCTAAGCACAAACATATTTTAACACATTTAATGCTAACACTTCTGTAAATATATCCAGGCATCCATAGTGGTTGTTCTGGCAGATTTGCATATGACACAAGACTGGTCTATTGGCCTGGGTGCACTCTTTTAGAACGTCCTTCTGGTTAATAATCTCATTATTTTTCCTTCAGGAGTGGAGCAGTGTCTGCAGGGAGACACAAAGACCAACACAAGGAAAGAGAAAGAGGTGAGAAGAGAGGGAGATGAAACAGTTTGTTCATTTAGGCACTTGTCATCTCTCCTAATGGTTGGGGTTGTCATCACTCACTCTCCTTCGGGCAGAGCTGACTGTCAAGAGAGCTGATGAGATCCACTTCAGTTCAGTCACAGAGAAAATCAGCTTCAATTCCGAACCGCAGAGAAGAAGTAAACTCCTGTCAGAAACAAGGGGAGGAAATCACAACTTGGAAAGGGAATCACATTTAGCTCAATTTTCCATATGAATATCGGCATTTAATTCAGAAATTGTTAGGAATCTGGCACGGACCCCCAAACAAACTGGACACAAACAGGTTAAGTATAAACGTGTTAACTGAATGTCCTGGAAACCTGAAGCCAACCTCGTGTGTAAACAGAAAAACTGTCAACTCCCTGTCAATTTGAATCTCTGCCATGAAGTACAGTATTTCCTCTGCTGACATCCTGTGCTGTTACTGAGAAGGTGAGCTTCTGTCACAGCTCTGTATAACTGAGACACCTCCTCCTTGGACGCCTTCAACTTTTTCGTAGCAGCTACAGAAGGAAGAGCCATTCACAATCAGTGACTTAATAAAACTCATATCCCTCTTACAGTGTGCTTGTGGTTCTTTTAGTGTCATTTAGCTCCTCAGACACCAGACCCGACTCCTCCTGACATCCCACCAAGGTGGTATTAAGCTCGACACTTACCAAGATATGGGCCTCAGATGCAGGTCTTCCAGCTGATTTGTGGTCTCTCTCCTCACAGCTTCACTCTCAGTTTATTTAATGACAGTCACATAGAATCTGGCCCCCAGCGTTTTCTGGCTATTCGTCGCCTCCCGGATGACGCTGAGGGGAAATGAGCCTTCACACAGGGGTGAGAAACATGACAGCTCTCTGATAGCAACATGCAATAGTTTATTACCACAGATCTCTGCTCTCCAGCTCTGGCAACATTATCCATCAACTCATTCATTCTTCTCCCATTCTCTTAGGAGAAGAAGTTGTGAGAGGGGTTATGAATGAACCTAAACCCTGTTATGCTGTTGTTGGCTATCATTCCATCATGCATTGAAGATATCCTCATCATTTCAGTGTCAGATTTATTACTGAAGTACAAACCACATTAGCTATGCCTTTTATGCAGAATGGACCCTGTTAGAGTGTTACTGCTGTATATATTGTTGATAGCTCAATCCAAAGCTGAAACAATTAGTCCATTATAAGATTAGAGCTTAATTACTTGTAGAAAAGTAATTTTATCAAGGAAGATTTATATTATATTTTATATTTTACAGCTCCTCAATGCTTGTCTTTGTATTATATCTTTGCCAATCAAATATCTTTGGGATTTGGTCTGCTGTCTAAACAAAACATGACTTTTTAAAATGTTACCTTGGAGATTTCACTGTTGACATTTTATTGTCATGATCTTGTTCTGTCACCGTCTGTCTTCTTGGGTTTTTCTGTTATCTGTCTGTTATAGTGGAGTGTGTAGGTTATTTCTCTGCCTGCTCTGTATCTGTTATTTTGTCTGCTTGGTGTGTTCTGTGCTTTAGTGTCGTTTCTGTTGGTTTAATGTCTTATTTAGTTCTGGTCTTTGCTGGTATTAGTTGTGCCTTGTCGGCTAAGTGTTGGTTTGGGTGTCTGTTCTGTTTCGTTTAGTTTGCGTGTGTTGTCTGTTCTGTGTTTTGGGTTCCACTGTAGTTTGATTCTTGTCTTGTGTGTTCTGTAACCTGTCTGCCCGGTCTTAGTTATTTACCTTTCCCTGTTTGGTTGTTTTATGTCAGTTTGTTCTGTGATTCTGGTTTCAATCTGTCTCCATGTCTTATCTGGTTTCGATCGGTCTGCTTGTGTTCGTGATTGTTTTGATGTATTCTTTGTTCTGTTAATTTGTCTTATCTTGTTATGGTCTGTTGTGTCCCGTATCTATTTATCTGTGTCCATGTTTCTGTTGGGTTTTGTCTGTGGGTTTGTCAGTAGTTCAGTTAGTTTTGACCTGCTTGGTATCTGTCTGTGTCTGTCTGCTGTCATTATTAGTATCACCTATTTGTGCTCCCGCCCTCCTTGTGTGAGCCTGTGTTTAAAAGTTTGTTGTTTCTGTTCAGCTCTTGCTGATTTGTTTTTCATCTACCATCATGTGTCTTGCTTGCCTGCCTGTTTAACTGCCAAGTTTATGGATTTATCTTTTGTTCTGTCACCCCTTGGATTATTATGGACTGTGTTTTTGATGCTCTGTGGACAACCTTGGTTATGAATTTCCTTTGTTGAATTTTTGACTTTGCTGTACCTTTGGTTTCACCTTTTGTTTAATAAATGGCCTTGTCCACATGAATACGTGTGTATTTTCATAACTGTGACTTTTTCTACACAGTTCGGCCATTCATCCACACGGCAACGCAGTCAGGTCACTGAAACCAAACATTTTTGAAAACCCCTGCCAGGGTGAGGATTTCAGAAAAGGCAGTTGCAGTGATAAGTGACAATAAAACCGTGGGTTTTGCCTTGCGACGTCAAAGTTTGCGCTGTTATCTGCTGTGTTTGATGTCAGATTGTGCGCCACTGCCTGGTTTGTTTACAGTTTTATTGGGCTCTGATGGCCAACGGGGCTTTATGGTTATAGTCATATCTTGGCCAGGCGTTTTGGCATGCTCTTGACAGCGCTTGATAGCGTGTGTCTATGTGAGATTTTTTGTTGTTTTTTTTAAACAAAGGAGGAAAAACTCCATTTAAAAAAATTCCTGTGTCTGTGTGGACTCAGCCTGTATGTATGTCAGCCTGCTAACTTGACAAATTGTACATCACATTAAATGAGTCTTGTGTGCAGTGGTGGAATTTAAGTAAGTACATTTACTTAAGTACTGTACTTCAATTTTATGCTACTTTATACTTCTACTTTATACTTCACTATATCTGGGGCAAATATTGTACTTTTTACTCCACTGCATTTGTCTGACAGCTTTAGGTATTTTAATCACCTTTCCTGTTCAATGAAAACAAAATGTCGTGATTTTGAATTTGAATTTTTTGTGATAAACCGAAGGATGAAGTGTTCCTTCAAGGGTTGAGAAAATTATTCTACTTAATCTAAATAAACTATTAAAACTAACCTTAGCTCAGCTGGAAGCAGGGCTGTTTTTCTAAACTCATAAAAAGTTTACAGGTATACAGTTTGTGGTTGTCACAGGGAAGCAATGCTACAAACATACGATGACCCTGTAGAACAGCATGCATTGCTGTAGATTAGACTACCCAATAGTGTTTTTTCTTAAATTTTTTGTATCAAGTAGTTAGAATTAGCATAACCCTGTTCATCAGCAGGAAGTCCTTCCTCTTAACCTCCCTCTAGCTTGTTTGCTATGTACCTCGTGTGTGTGCAAACTGTGACACTGTAATCTCTCTTTGGGAATGAATACATTATCTATCTCTGTATCTCTCAATGTATCTATATAATATTAACCCAAAAACATTATATATATAGTAGTAAAACACTAACAGGGAATATAACACTGAGTACTTTTGCTTTTGGTTTTACTTTTAAGTGCCACCACTGACTGCACATGTTGTAAGTATGTATTGTATGCCAAGTATGCAAAGTATTTAGTAACTACATATGCCAGTTGAATGTAGTGTAGTAAAATGATGTAGCTTTTCCCTATAGGAGAGTGCTGAGACAAGAAAGGGACTGAGGATGTTGTTACCGTGAATGTGTAATTAGTGTCACAGCCAGAAGGGGGAGACAAAGGTTCTGCACTGCAGGTTAAGTAAAGTAAAGAAAAACAATTGTGGGGGACAGTAGTTGTAAATCTACTTGCTGACTTTTCATTACAAAGTCAACAGATTTCTTTTTATGTCCTTTTTACTTTTTGGATCCTGGTGTTGATAGCCCAGAACTGTCCAATGTAAATTCCAAGGGAAATTTAAAGAGGCTCAACATAACAACTTTAAAACTTAACTATCCCGTGTGGTCTGCCCAACTAAGTTCAGCATCTATAATAGCTCATTAAATTCCCAATGCAAACTGCAAAGCTTAACTTGATCACAGTTTTGAGGTTTGGTGTGGGCTGACATTTCCAGACATCGCTGTTATTAGTTAATGCCCAAATTCACACTGGCAAGAACATAGGAGGAGTTGGTTTAATTTTTTTCTGTGGAAATATTTCAGATGTTGGAGCGAGAGATCAATGCCTTGACTTTTCCCAGTTGCTTTGTTGCCTTATGTTTCCTCAGACGGACTGCTAAACATTCCAACTGCTTTTGTGTGTGGGATTCACAAAACAGAAAATTTTGGAAGATTGCAGATTGATGGTTGCTTTTTGATGCCTCTTATTATTTCTGCAGTTACATTTCAAAGCATTTACTTTGGCTAGCCTTTTTGATTCCTCTCTGAACAGCATTTTGGTTCGTTTTATATTGTAAAAGCTTTTTAAAAAGAAAATAATCATGGCCCTGAGGAATGATCTTCAAAGGACAAAACTGTCATACCTTTGAAAAGTTGCTCCTGTCAGATCTCCCCATGACATGGAAAAATGAAAAATAAAAACAGCCCTGTGGTAAAAGGCCATCAATTCAACTCTTATCCGAACAAACATTAAGACTTTAAAGACACTATGTGTAGAATTTCTATGTTACGATTATAGCATCATTCAAATGCATAAATATAATGAAGAAAAAGCATGTTGCTAGAAGTCTATTTATTTTCTAAAAGCACAGAAACAAGAGAAACAGATGATAAAAACTGACTGACAGGCAACCAGAAAGACGCAACCACTTACTCAGCAGCCAGCCAGTGAACCTCAGGCTGGTGGCTGTTTGTCTTTCAATCAAATGTGTGTAAGAACGACTGTGATGAATGTACCTGCTGCTGTCTGTGGAGACATGAGGGACAAACAGAGAGAAAGAGAGAGGGTTGTCGTAGGCAGAGTTCAGGATCAAAGGATCACTAGTTTGTGGTGGAGACTGAAGGTGCAGACAGTGACACATGAGGGTGGAGAGGTAGAAAGCATTTCATATTGATTCAAACTCACGCACAAACACAAAAATAGACACATAGACTCACCAGAATCAATTGTTGTTCGTACTGTAAGTAAACATTTAGAATTTTGTCATCTCATAGTGATTCGTTCAGTTTGATAGTGACCTCTTATCTGCTTGAAAAAGTCACAGCCAACCAACCTCTATATTTCAATCAAATGTTAATCTTTGTGACAAATTTCAGACGATGATTTTTATCTCCCCATTCCCCTGAAAAGACACGGCATGGGGTGATAAATTATCTTTTGGTTATTGATGACTCTGAACACTGCTATGCCCTCCTACTGCTCCATCAATACTGCTCATCACAGCTTGTTATTACACTGTCTCCAGAACCGCCAAGCTTTAGCATGATTAAACTTACAGGGAATTTTATTATATTTATTTATTAACAATCAAACTCTTGTAGACGTGCAAATAATACAACCCTGGACAGACATCATCGTCGTGTCAAAGTCCTCATGTAACTCTCCAAAGCAAATAAGCAGATTTCCTAAAATGATTCACAAAACAAGTGATCCAAGATTCATGTTTTTTAGCGGCTATTTCTAAATTTGGAGCAGAGCTCTTGCTGTATTTCCGTTAAGGTTAAGAACTCTGCACTTTGCTGTGCGTATTCATCTTATCTTGAACTATTGTTCTTTTTAGGGATCTCAAGAAATACAAGAGCACACAAGCATTGTTAAAATGAATTTATTACGGCAGCCTTACACGAAGACACAGCATCACTTTGATGTTTTGAAGCTGGCAGCTGAGGGGGAATTTCAACAAAGGAACAACCCTGGCAAATAAAACATGGATGCTACATTGCACGTGTGTGTGTGTTTTTGATTTGTATTCTGTGTACTGCATGTTTGTGCACATGTGCAGGTAGGCATGGAAATTATTCTACCCTTCACAGCCTAAAGCTGTAGTTTCCCTAACTCAACTATTCTTGATGTAAAAATGCTCAGTTATCATTAAAGTAATAATCATTGTTGTGTTCGTGATGTGATTTAACACAACACAACTTCCACCTTTACCCAGCCCATAAAGACTATATCAAATCCCTGTGGTGTCTTTTCAGAGTAAAATCAAGTGAGTGCAGTTTATATTTCCTGCAGCAGTACCAACAGTTTGGCATAAACACAAGCTGATTAAGATATTTAACATGAGCAGCATGGTTAATGAGACAAAGGCTGAGTCACAGTATTAATTCTAAACAGGTGTTGTATGTAAGTGACAAAATTAAATTGACTGAAATAGTCGCAGTGTACACATTAAATCTGTTGGTTTTTGAGTGTGCTGTTGATGTTCAATATGGCCCCACACTCCAATCTAGCTCAGGTCAGAACTAACAACAACAAAAAACCCCAACAACAAACAGGTTCTGAAGTGTAAAAGCTCTGGTTTAAACAGCTTGGTAACGACCAGCAGCTGCGTCTCTGTCTCTGCCAGTGTCTAACACTCTCTGGCTTGGCCAACATTTCCCATCCTGTCATTAGAGCAGATTGGGTCTCCGTTGACCTTTTACTGTAATTATGTTCTGTCAGTGCAGCCTGTCTGTTGCTCTCAGTCTAATTCACATTTGGCTCTACAGAGCGAACTGACTGACCGCTGAATTAAGTCTGCAGTGATGGGCGTTTTAATCAAGACAGCGAGAGCAACCATAGATGGCAGAGAACCAAGACAGTTATAAAACTAACTTCACCTATCAGTTTATTCAATTCCAATTCAATGGGTTTACTGAAATTAAATTATCTATCTATCTATCTATCTGGGCAGCTAACAATAACAGTATGTACATATTTAGTATCTGTCTGTCTGTAGGCGTGGCGAGAGTTTTCCAGGGCAATGGAAACTTCCAGCTGAGCACCGACCTATTTTCCTCTGAAATGAGACACGGTTAGGAAGAGCCTGTTTTTAAGGATTGCAGTGATGTCGCTGTGTGATCTATGAGGGTTTCAGGGTTTAACGTGCTGATGCCTGGTAGAGGAGAGGCTGAGGAGAGAAGTAACAGGGCAGCACACAGGGTTTAAGAAGGAAATCACCTCTGTCTGATCTTTACCATTTCTCTAATGGTAACTGAAGGTTGTGCCTCCCGAATAAAATATCCAGCTTGTCTCAGAATAAAAGCAAATCAAGTGATGAAAAATTTCAAAGGATAGTAGATACTGGGAAATAGTAGGAAAAAGCCCCACTTTATTTAAGATCAGCTTCCATATCTTAGTCATACATCAATATATTATGAGAGAGAACTGTTCGCTGATTTTTTGATTTTCAGCCAGTTTACAGCCTGCCAGCATTTCAAAAGAGGAGACCTCAGCTGGAACATGTGATCAATAAAGTATCAAATTAATATTTCATGAATAGTGATCAGGGGAGTTTTAGCTGAAATCCATTAAAAACTACTATGCACGTACAGTTCCTTGCACGCCTGGATCTGTTACTGGCTACAGGAATTCAAGTGAAGGGAAAGACCTTATACATTTCATAGCTGTGAGTGGAATTTCAAGAAGCAGCCATTAACACAGCACAGACTGCAATTACATTACAGCAAACGTTATATTTATTTTTCTTCATTTAAATTCTTACTAGATGATCAAAATTATACTAAAATGAAAAACATACCATATTACAAATTACATGTTTGCAAAATATGAATACACAATTTTGCATGAATCAAAGCTCTGTCCCATTTCTCTTTTTGCAATAAAGATTTAAGGAGGAAAGGAGGAAAAAAAAGATTCTGATTATTCCGACATGACATGATTGCACCCCTCACCCCTCACCCCGCTACAGTGGCAAACACACTCTGTCGGCTGTTGTGCTAAATAATACATGTGGTCCTTTCTTTGTCCAAATTTATTTTCTATTCTTCTATTCTATTTGACCACTAACTTACTTTTTCTTCATCGTACTTATTCACTGTAGTGAGGAAACATGTTCTGTAGAGTTGGGCTACTGTAGAAACATGGCAGTGCAACATGGCGACGACCATGAAAGAGGATCCGTCGTGTATTCTAAGGTAATAAAAACTTCTAACTTCTAAAAATACCTTTTTCAGGCAAATTTAAAAATCTAAAAATTAGGGCTGGGTGCAACATGTTATCATCGCTTTAAAGCATTAATTAATTAACACAGACAATTATTTTATCACATGTTAACACAGTTTTTATTATTATTATTTTGAAAGTGTGTTGCTCACCGGCTCTGAATACACATACAGTCAAACCACGGGTCACAGCAAAGGTGGGATGTTGATCAGCCTGCAAATCAGCCACCCAAACAAACAGCGGAGGGAGGCTTCGGCAGACTGCGCTGGAAGCAGCGTGTGGGAGAAATAGATAAACAAAAGCAAGACAAGCGAACAAATGCCATTGAAAAGCAAATAGCTACACACTGCATGGGTATTAGTAATGGGGAACACGTCGACCTTAGGAACGTTCTTAAAATCACAACGTAGTCACTTGGCCCCGTGGGGTTGCTCTGCACTCCTCAGGGGAACAGACAGGGAGACAAGTGCTCCAAGAGTAAATGACAGGCGCTCTATGGATAGCAACCATTGCAACGGCTTCTGTGCACTAAACAGCTGCAGCCCATTTAACTTACCTACTTAATAGGAATGCTGATTAATAGCGATAATCAGTCTCCCTTCCAATGATTTGTGATCCGCGTCATGTACAATTCAGCTTTTGCAGCGGGCGGGTGAGTGCATGAGGCGAGCACCAGTGCGACACTTCACCTCACTCTAAGAAGGACACTCTTGCTACTGAACTGTTTATGCTGCTTCCTGAAAACATATGTTAACCTGTTGTTCAGAAGGTGCCTGTTATGATGTAATGATCGTGGCTCTATACTCTGATGGTAACTTGTTTTAACAAGCTAGATAAAAGGTAATGCCCTGGCGGTGGCAAATAGCTTTGGTTTTATATTTGATTTGACGACATTAATATTTAAGCTGAGATTTACAAGAAATATCTTATTGCTGCTGTGTAAACGGAATACTGCTGGTAAAAAGCACCTTATTTGTTTAAACTATTTGCAAACCACATGTTCTTGCACTTTTGTGTATACAGAAGTACATTTAAATTAAAAGTGCACAGTACACTACTATTTATGTGATTATTCGCGATTAAAAATTTTAATCATTGCCCAGCACTAATAAAAACATCTTAATTCCAGTGTCCAGATGAGTTAAAAAAGAATCTTAAAATAACTTTGAATTCATTCTGTAAAACTGAATCTTTATGACGTCCATCCTCACACTACAGGTATTAACTCTTAAGCATCTTTTGTTTTTACTTGACATTCACTTCAGAAGTGATTAGAATCAATAGGCTGTTCAGTCTGAGAGGGAGATCTCTATTAAGATAGGCCAGAGTGACTGCAGCCTTTAAGAGCTGAGCAGTATCGCTACAACCGGTAATGGGAAGCAGTTCAAACCAGGCTGAAACAGAACTGGGAGAATTGAAACACCAGCTGAATGAAACCCCTGGGAAGCTGTTCTGCTTCAGAGAGCACTGTACTGTATTTATAGACTGTATTAGAACAAAGGGCCAAACATTTTGTTTTATACATTTCACCTGTGTTTACAGGGAAGGCTTGCTGTGCCTGCAGTCCTTGCTCCGCTTTACTTTCAGACAGCTCAGCAGTCATGAATCCCACAACACAGAGAAGATAATGAGAATGTTGAAGTAATAATCTTTTCTCATTTACATTTGCCGTGCTATTCAAGATTTTCATAAAAAATGTGCACACTCTTTCTGTCTCAGACAGCAGCAAAAAAGCCTGTAATAAAAAGGCATGGGTGTTTAGTTTAGTTTAAACAGCTGTGGTAATGGTTTTCCTAATCAACTTTACAATTTGTTTTCACGCCAGCTTCAGGTTAGTGTCACAGCTCTGCCGCTTACTTCCTCTGGCACCTTATTTCCACACTTGATTTTCATCAACTCATCAACCATCTGCTGAAAACCTCAGCTCGCCCGCCATTCATCGCCAGATTGTTACTCAGTAAAATAGTAACTTATGGTGGATTCTACTTCTAATTTACCCTATAGAGTGACTTATTCCTCAAGCCTTTGCCTAGCATGTGTTTTTCCTATGCCTCAACGTTCACAGTGCCATAATCTGTGATCTACCATTCATCACTTGATGCCACTGTTCAAAACCCCTGCCACACTTCACCCTCTTCTGTCTGCCTGCCTTCGACAGCTCAGCAACCCCATTATCATTCTTTATTGTTCAGTAAAACCTTCTCCATGTCCACTACTTGGTCCTCTGATGCTGTCTATGGGTCCTCTACTAAACCAAACCTGAATAGTTAGTCCTGGATTACCATCATCATCATCATCAGTGCTTAGGTTACCACTTCTCTTGCTAAATAGTATTTTTTTTTTCAGATGGCTAAACCCAACCGGTCTGCAGGCATGCATTTTACATAGCAAATTGTATTCTTTGTTACAGAGTCAGGCCCTTTGAAAATCTGTGTGGAGTGCTAAAGGAAGTAGAATGGAACAGCAGGATTGTAACTGCAAACCACATCCAATGAGTCAGACAGGCTTCCTCGCAGTCCTCAAGACTCGGAGAACACCTGAGACAGAAGAAAGTTGTTTGCAATCACAGTATTAATCAAAAAAGTGAAAAAAAAAGAAGACGAGAGCCTCCTGGAACACTTGGTCCTCCCTTATGGGTAACAAAACAGCACTAAATGGTCATGGCAGATTCATGACTGCTGCAGTGGAGAAAAAAAGGCATTTCAGTTCATTCAGTACAAATATAGACTTATTATTCAGAGCTGGCAATGAAGTTCAAGCTAAGTATCTGTTTATAATCCAGTCAGGGTGAAGGTATGGGAGGAAAACAGAGAGAAAATTGCCAGTGGATTTAGCTCTAAGTCTACAGTGTCAATCACAGGGCCTACAGACGGCGTGTATATTCTCCCATCTCAGCTATTGTCTACTCCACAACACTTTAAATTCCAAACACAGCGTGTTAATTTTCTTCTCTCCTTACATGCACTCCTTGTGTGAGATATCAAAGGGGTCACATCACAGAGTGTGGGGAAATAAATAGTCAATATTTTCTCTGTGTGAGCTGTGTGTAACATGTGGTCAGTCAATATGTCAATGATTTAATGTGAACCACCTGTGAAGAGGCAGTGGGTGGCTGCATTTTTGTTGATGCTGCTGGCAGTCAAGCTTTCTGATACGGGGCTGCTTCCAGAGAGTAAATCTAGTACAGGCCATAGAAATGACAATGTTTGGATTGTCATTTCTGTTTGAGCTGCCATATTTGCAGGCCAAATAAAGCACAGCAGCCAACTATCTCTCTAATAATTCCCTGTTTTGAGCAGCGTCTTTCGGTTTTACAATGTTATCCCAGATGCTTTCAAAGCATCTCTGTGTTACCTCCTGTTAGTTCTTGTGTTTTGGAAATGTTTTCAAAACTTTTCATCTTTGAAACTTTCTCTCCCTGAAGGTAAAGATACCGTTTTCAAGCTTAGAAGCAAAAACACCTGGAGGATCAACACAAAGCGTCCTTACTCTCACTGTATATCAGACAGTTAGGCTTGTTTTGTGTCTTCTATTTTGTTTTGTTCTTTCCAAATATCAAACACAACTAAGTGCAAGATGCCTTTCTGAAAGTATTTTCAGCTGAGTTTCTCTCCCTATCTGCATGTTATCAGGATGTGTCCAAGGGTGGCGAGTACACGTGCAAGACATGTTAAAGTATCACAGGTTGCCTACTCCTTGGCACAGATATCTGGCTCTATGGTTGGAGAGTAGGGTCTTCCCTGGGTCTTTAAACCTTGCCTGAACAATTTTCAGCGAACATCAGATGTGCTGACATATTTCATTATGAGGCAATGTAACACATATTTCCATAACGTGTAACCTGTATTGTAGCTACACTTTTCTTTCTGTTTTTTACACAAATATAAAGAAAATTTTAAAATGTCTTTATTTGGAGGCTGTAGCTTGGCTTTTGTCAGTAGTTAACAACAGAGCCAAATCAAAAATCAGTGTGGTCAAGCATTGCCTCAGTATTAATTATATTTAAGACAGACATATGTTCTGGCAACGGCTGGAGAGATTATTGATAATAGCTGTCTCAGTGTGAACTCTTCTTACGTCTGATTGGACGAACAACTAATTTTACAAAAGACTACTCTGGGTGAATTTGACTCATGAATGTGAGTGGGATACAGCTGCACAGTCACATTTTATTTAAATATCTTCTTCAAACAGATGTTGTGTTGATAAACATAAAGGCGTCTCTTGATTGCTTCAATAAACTTAACTGTATCATCGTGTTCGAAGAACTGTGCACCCTGAGGAAGGAGGCTGTTCTCTCAAAAGGCCTTGCATTCCTGAGCCTTCTATTTTATTTAAATATACTTAAAGATTTAATACTACGTGTTATCATCTAAACACTCCTCAGAGTTTGCTGCAAACAGCTGCAGGGCTCAATCGATCTTCAGCAGATGTTTATTATAGCAAAAATTGAAATCTCACAGAATCGAATCTCCCAGTGTACCCATACATCTCTAAAAAGATGAATTTCTTCCCTGAGTATATCACAATGATGTCTTTTAAGGATTGCGAGCATTCCTGATTCATCATTCTCTGCCACATATTAGTCACTATTAATTTAAGGATACTGCAGCGAAAGGTTTAAATTAAAGACGTGACATTGTGCTCATTCTCAGGTTAATCATTTTATTTAGGGGTGGTGATGGTGCAGTGGATAAGACGCATGCCTTTGGTGTGAGAGACCTCCCATTGTGACACTTTCACTAACGTGTCCCTGAGCAAGACACCTAACCCTTACTTACTCCAGGGGCATGCAACCTTTGACATAAATAGCAATTACTTTGGTTAAAAGAGTCAGCTACCACGTCTTTAGTTTACTTTGAAAGTTTTGCTCAATTCATGGATGCTTACGGGACCATGATTATATTATTTGATCCCATAGACACTTAACACCCATTGACAGCAGCATTTTGGATATATTGAAGTTTATTTAGGGCTTTGGAAGGTGAACAATAAAGGAATACTGGATGTAATGAAGGCGTGGATAGAGGTTCCAGCAGCAGAGAAGTGAAGGGCGGAGACGGGCAATGTTTTTGAGGTGGAAGAAGGCGGTAAGTGCGAGGCCAGGCAAGTCAGGTAAACAGGGCTAACGAAGAACACCAAGAACACTAAAACAGGGTCAATAACAGGTACATAAGTAACAGGAGGCAGGTTAAAGCTGGTCATAGTGTCACCTACAACTACTACGGGGAACTGAGTAGTGTTGGCAAGTTCGACTCTTTTGACAGACTCGAATCTTTAAATCTCGTTCATTAAAATGAACTAATCTTTTGTGTCATTTCGTTCATTTGAACTAGACTGGTTATTGTGGCGCTGCAGCTCTCTAGTGGGCGATTAAAAAAAAACAGCGCCATTCTCAAACACAGAAGGCTGCCTGGCTTGCTTTAATTGATAAAGTATAATGCACAGATTCACCTCTTGATCACTCTACTCTGGCTAAATCCTTCCATTTTCACAATCTTTCCTGAGTATACAACCAGACCAGCCATATAAAGGTTTATGTACATAATTATTATCTTTATCTCTAACATGCTCATTCATACAGTAGCCTAACGTCCCTATGCAAGAGTAAAATATTAATATCAGATTTGAACTAATCAGTACTGTTTCCTGTGCTGACGGAGCCCATGCAGCTGCTGTGTGATGAGTGAACGCAAGATCCTTCACGCATGCGTGAAAATGAACAAATTACTCACTGAGACTACCAGTTTCTTTCAAGTCATACACACGATTAGGTCTTATGAACGAAACGTTCATTGAACGACACAACAACTGAGGAGATGGCTTTGTATAAAAACCAGTCCTGATGATCACAGGAGACAGGTGTGTGAAACACCGATTGCCTGCAGCTGGGGGGAAACGCCCAGCGTTCAAGTGACATAGCCCACAACTCCGCCCTGAGGGAGAGGGAGGAAAGGAGGAGCAAGAGGGAGAGGAAGAGAGAGACAGAAACCACATGCAGACAGACAAAAACCAAAACCCACCAAGCACCTCTCACACACTCAAAAAGGACAAAATAAACTCAACAGATGGAGACAAGGTGGTGTTGTTGATGGAGGCTGAAGTTGTTGATGTTTTTGGTTGAAATTGTTTGTGAATCATTTGGGGAAGGTGATGATCACGTCAGATTTATTGTAACTGAGTTGTAGGAAGTTTGCATCCAGGTTTGTATGTCGGTGAGGCATTTGGTCAGAGTTGCAGAGGTAACTGTGGTGATGGATTTGGTGGAAATGTAGATCTCACTGGTGAAGCAGTGGAAGTGGAGACCATATCTATGTATAATATTTCCGACTGGCAAGATTTAGATGATGAATAAGAGAGGACCAAGCACCGAACTTTGGGGTACACCTTGTGACAAAGGAGCAGTGGTGGAGGAGCAGTTGATGTTGATGAACTGTTGGTGAGAGCGGAGCCAGGAGAGTGCAGTGCCAGTGATACTGGAGTAAGTTTCCAGTTGGGAGAGAAGAGTGGAGTGGTTGATGCTGTCGAAGGCTGCAGTGAAGTCGAGCATGTTAAGGATGGTGAAGTGGGAGCCGGCGGAGATGAGGAGCTCATTGGTTACTTTGAGGAATTCAGATTGAAATGGTTCGATCTGGTTGTTAGAGGTGAGGTGGGTTTGAATTTGAGAAGTGACAACACGTTCAAGAATTTTTGATAGGAAGCGGAGATGGGTCCAAAGTTAGACATGATGTAGTGGTTGAGACCAGGTTTCTTGAGGATGGAGGTGACACCTGCAACTTTGAGTGGTGTGGGGACTTATCCGGACGTGAGGGAGGATTTAATGATTTTCAAGATGTGTGGTGATGGATGCAAGACAGGTCTTGATGAGGGATGATGGGATGGGGTCTAAGCTGCAGGTGGAGTTCATTCATTCTTGTGGTGAATTGTGACAGCTCTATAGAGGGCTGAGGTGAGAAACAAGACAGTGACTGAGAGTATGGAGGGGTGGAGGCGGGTGGGGGAGTTGAGGGGACAGGGGAAGAAATGAAGTTGCTGTAGATGGTGTGAATTTTTGAAAGAAAGCCTGGAAGGAGTTGCATTTGTCCACTGTGAAGGTTGAGGAGATGTTGTCGGGGGTTTGAGGAGTTTATTTATTGTAGAGAAGGGAAACTTGGGGCTATCAGGTGTGAGTTGTTAGTGTTTTTGTACTGGTGAAGGTCGTCTGTGGCTGGTTAATGTCCATGATGATTGCAAGATGGTCTGAGATGTGGAGGTTAATGCTGGAAGTATTATTTAATGTGAGACCAGTGGAGCAGACCAGATCGAGGGTGTGACCATGGGAGTGGGTGGGGAAGTTGATATGCTGTGTGTAGTTGAAGCAGGTGACGTTGTTTTAGGTTTTGGGATTTGTTGGGAGGCCTGGGGGAGAGGACAGACAAGTGAAAAACATCCACCAGCAATGAAACAACTGCACTTCCATCATCTGCCAGAATCCACAAAACACATGTGTGATCACTTCCAGGCTCCACACAGAGCTTCGGGCTCATTATGTCCGATGCCATGGCGCTCGTATCGAGTGGGATGATGACAAACAGCAGGGAATAATTTGGGGACAGTGGTGTACTAGCCTGTCATACTGCTGTTATTGCAACTGCCTCTGAAGCATGGGGTGCTCTGCCCTGGGCTGTTAAGCACTGGAGGGGTGTCTGTGGCAAGTGGGACCTAGCCATGCTCTCGCCAGTGAGACTGAGCCCTAGGCGGGCTTTTGCTTTAAGATAATTCCGAACAGAATTTAGAGTTTGTGCAGTGCTCAAGAGTCTTTCTTAATTTTTCAGCCATTTCTTTTACAGTGTTGTGTATAAATTAAAGCCTTTCCGTGACACTAGTTTTTTTCAGCAGTAAGTTTACACAGACACACACACAATTTTTCATGTTCACACTTCAATTCATGCATTTCTAAAATACTCACAGAATATGATATACAACCGGAGGCTGTGAAATTATTCAAAAAGTCATAAGTGCACAATATTTTAGAACATTCTTGTAACAAGCCATGTGTGACGTGATATATATTACAAGCTACCTCTCCTCCTCTGTTCAGAAGAGAAAGCCATCTTGACCATCTTTCAGGACCAGGTAATGCTGAGATGAATGCAATGGAAATCAAATGTCCCAGCCATTTAAGGTGGTGAACAGGATGTTTCTGGGTTCTAAACATTTCATAGGCTCATATGAATTCTTTCTGCACCCAGAGCAAAGGTGCCAATTTTCTGTGACATTTTGGCTTGATGAGTGATGGGGAATGGCATGTTCCTGAGTTAATGAGATGTTTCCAGAAAGGCCAATCTGCTGATCAAATGGCATCCCTCCCCTTTCATTTTGTGGCCAGTACAGAATACTTTCCCCACAGTCTACACAAGAGGACAAGACTCCAACTACACACCATTAAATCTATTACTGGATCACTTTAGGAATGATGGTTATTCATTTCATAGCTACATAAAACGAGCTGGTTGCCATGGTGCTGCAAACATGTGAGCTGACAACAGGACATGTATCCTATTACTTCGAGTGAGCATGACAAATGACCCAGAAAACATCAGATAAAAGCAGGACAACTAATTAGACGAGAGATCCAGGAACATCTTTTGACTGACAAGTGAAAGTTTTAAAGATCTCTCTTGTTACGAACCGAAGTTTCAGCAGCTTAATAGCTATGTTTCAATATGAAACATATCCTTACACAGTCAAACGTAGGTATTCGAATCATGTTAAAAGAACTGCGATACGTAACCTGTCTAAAATCCTTTCACTTTTAAAACTAGCAGTAACTGGTGTCAAAGCATCTTTTCTTATGAGACAAGGTGAAATATAAATTGGATGTAACTTTACTAGAAGTATGCGCATAACCCACTGTTGCTCTTTATCGCAGGCTAAATGGATTTAAGGTAAAAACAGAGGGGAATGTAGTCAAGATAAATATATCTGTATAGGTTTGCAGTGGTGCTGTCAGTGAGTGAAATCTGACATCAGGCCTACAGCAGGGCTGCCGTTAACCCCTTGCATCAAGCATAAATCCGGCTTTAGGTGTGTAGCTTTGATTGGTAAGGGGCTAAGAAATGCTTTATGTCAGGGATTGTCCTCAGAAGTACAGTATAGAAGTGAGTGAGTGATTGTATGTTGTGAGCTGTTTTTGTGTTTTTTCTGTGTGTGTGTTATCCCCTAAAGGCAAACACTAATCCCTTCACTCTATAACCAACAGGCTTGAGGGTTCACTGGTCTCCACCAAGGACAAATGCTAATCAGATATTACAGGAGATTAGCATACAAGCGTCAAGAATCTGTTTTCACACATTTTATATTTTCCACTGCTGGCTATATATTTATATATTAAAAATCACTGAGCCTCAAACTTGTAGAAGGTCAGCAACAGAAGTTGCACTGACTGGGGTTAATTTACTTTCATACAGTACTTGCCTGTTTTTAATAAAGTTGGAGGTTTTAAAGCTGGAGGGCAGGTATAATGCTGACTAAGCCTTTCACCACCAGATGAATATTTCTGTATTCCTCAGTATACTGGTTTTTAAATCTGGTGTCTTTGGCAACATTCCTGCACTGGCACACTGGTAGTGATGCATTTTACGTCATAAAAGTAGGCAATACTACGAGTATGGCTGAGCCTATAGAGGAAAAACCTAAGACGCGTCAAAGAAAAGTTTCTCATAGTTCAGATAAAAAAGCAAAATGGACGACCACTGGTGTAGTGTTTTCCTCATTGGAGAATGCTGAGAGAAGAGAAGGGACTTAGGGCAGACACAGATGACGTGTTACCTTGGACATGTTGGTATTTGGAGTAGTCCAATGTAGCTGTTAGCATTTTGTCTACCTAAATAATAAATTATTGCTTGGAAATTTCTCTGTATTTTGTACTATTTTGGAACAAGAGCCTAAGACTTTCCAGGGCTGACAATGTAATGTCACTGTTAGCAAACAAGCGAGCGTCACTAACAACAAATTCAAGCTGCTAAACACACAACCTATTACAAATACTGTACATGTATGGCACACTATTTCTCATTAAGGGAAAGTTCGTATTTTTTGTTTAACCACCCTCTAAACATGTAAACTGACAATGTATGGGATTGAATTATTATCACAAATCTCCACAGCGTTACAGCATCTGTTACTGTGTGTGTGTGAGGTTGAGAATGTGTTGTGATTTTACACCTTCATAGAAGCTTGAAGTGTTTGCCTCCTCTGGTGATTATTTCAACAAGTTCCCCACCTCCAGTCATCGGTCTCAACAAGTGAAAGAGCAGACATGTTTTCACCCCTCTCTCTCTCTCGCTTTCACTTTAAGTGTGTGCCAATAACTACTGTATGTGTATGTTCTTATATTTCTACATTTATGAAAACCATGTGCCCTAATGAGGACATGGGTAAGAGAGAGGACTAACCCTAACCCCGCCATTTTTTCCCACTGAACATGAGAAAGTTCAACCCTGCCTCCTACAAATCACATTTATTTACAACTTATTTGCAGCAGCAAAAATATTTTGAAGGCAACGTAATGGTAATAAAGTACTCGGGAAAATGTTGATACTGAACTTGTCAGTTTATATTTTCCACCAAAATATCCAATCTTACAATACCAGATCTGCGTGATGACAGCATTATTTAACGTTTTAATGGTTACATTCAGGCACTTGGTTAAGGGGAAGATTGTTGTTTGGTTTAACCAACCAACAAAATTTAACCAAAACCAGATTACAGCATACGGTTTGATTCTACATGTCAGAATTTTGTAACAGTCCACTATTTACCAGATATTGATTAACAGGGTGGTTACAGACCTTTTGCTTTATAGAAATAATCCCATATCAAATATAAAATGGAGGAGGCTTGTCTGTAGATGTTTCTGTAAATTGAAAATCAGTCTGTTTTATTTTCCTTAGAAGTAAAGACAAATAACTTAAAGACTAACATAACACAGCAAGCCCTGGCAATCACAACCACCAGAATCAGTCTGGGAAATCACTGAGCAGTCAATCAACATTACCAATCACAGGCAAGGTGAGTTTAATCAGGCCGGAAAAATCAATTTGCTCCATGTAAGCCGTGTTAACGGCTTTGAGGACAGGCAGTGCTGCTTAAGTGAAGCTATTTTAGAGCAGATTAGTTTAGGACTGATTAGCTGGTTCTGCCTTACCACACTGCTGCTGCCAAGCAGAAAGCTCCGGGCAGGTTGGGATGGTTTTCAATGCTGTGTGACTCAGGGCATTTGTTGTGCAATAATAAAATGGGTGAAAATGTGAATTAAAAAATTTGTAATGTAAAAGTATCGGGGAAAGGCAGGTTATAAAAAAAAACATATGCAGTGCATTCATATTTATACTTTGACCATTTAGTGTTTTTACACTGATGAGCAGCATATTCAGCAAATGTGCCTCTTCTGAGTTATTACCATGAAAAGACCTAGTTGTAAACAGAGCGAAACAATGTCAGCAAGAAAAACCATCTGTATGTGTGTGTGGGAACATAAAATACAACAAATAAAAATATGAAATCTGCCTCTTTTAACAATATCTGGGTATTTCCATCCATCGTCAAGCGCTTGTCCTGCGTACAGGAGCCAATCCCAGCTTACATCAGGTGAACACACCCTGGACAGGTCGGAAGTCCTTCGCAGGGCCACACATAGACAATTTTAGAGACACCAAGTAACCTAGTCCTCATTTCTTTGGACGGTGGGACGAAGCCGGAGCACCCGGAGAGAACTCACACAGACATGGGGAGAACATGCAAACTCCACACCGGGGCAACCCCATGACGTGTTTGCTGTTAGGCGACAGTGTTAAACACTGAACCACGACGCCGGGGATTTCCCCTTGGAAATTAGTAAAATAAAATGAAAAGGATGAGCTGCCGTTTCAGACTATGTTGTACAACTATTATGTACAGTATTCAATGAAACTGAGTGCTGATGTAAAAATGTCTAAATAGATTTAATCATTACTGTTAAATCTTCCTTCAGCTGGTTCACCATTGTTCACCATTGTAAATCCCTCCCACTGTGTCATCCATTATTCTTTTTATATTTATTATTATTATTATTATTATTATTATTATTATTATCATTATTTATTATTTATTTTTATTTTTTTTATTTATTGGTGGACACATTTCAGAAGCACATTCATGCATCATCTCTAATATAACCTGGAGTTTCATACTTGACTTGAGACTCGAGTTACACTGGGTCTGGGGAGTGTTTTGACAGTATAATTGTGCTCTGTAAATGAAAAACAGGTTACAGTTGCAGAGTTCCAAGCTATGCAGTTTTATTAGCAACCTGGATTGAATGCAGAAGGTGATACGACATTCATAATAACCACGAGAGACTTGAGACTTGAAACTTGACTTGGACTCTTGCTCAAAGACTTGTGAGCATCTCTGGTTAATATAGATGTTGATCAAATGATTGTAGTTTGTCCTGAGATATGACGAGTCAACACCATTTGACCACACGATTGTTATTTCAAATTTTAACAGTAAACTGAGTAATCTGATTACTTTTACCTCTGCTAAGTAGGAGTTGCAAAAAGATCAATAAAAATTAACTCTTAATAATTAGATAATGAGGCTTGTTATTGAAAGAAGGCACTAATGTATATCCTACATACTAAATATGTATAACCTAAATACCAACCACATAATTCATGATCCCTTTAAGCCTTAGAACAAGAGTTTGCAGCCTTTCTCCTACAATGCCTCAGAGCACTGGTTCTTCGCAGCACCTCCATTAACCTGTTGAACCCCGCTTAACCAACTGATCAGTCCATTATACAAACTCATGCTGTGCAGCCTGCACTGTTGGAACACAGAGAAATTCATTTTAAATTATAGCGGAGAGACACAATTTTCCAATGAGAATAAATATATATTATATATTTACAGGGATGTCCTAAATGATGCACATGCAAAGACTGCATAATAAGTGGACTCCGGCTCTGGAAACTGAAGCCAATGTGTCTGCCTTAAACCTGCATTCTTTCTAATTGCCAGCAGGGGGCGAACCCACTGGTTGGTTACATAGACTGTATATAAAAATACAGTTTGGGTTACAGGTTGGTTATAGAAGCCTACATGAAAATGACCCAACTTCTCACTTGATTTATTTATTAGCTGCAGTACTGGAGGCTGCAGTTTCAGGACCGCAATCCTAGGACCGGAACTGCATTTCTAGGACCCTTTGGTACTGCCAGCTAGCTGGCTGGCTAGCTATGTTACTCATGACAGCCTCCCGAAGCATATCGACTGGTTAACCCTACAGCTGCGCACTTCGGCCTCCTGGCCAACGTGCTAGCAGACAGGCTTAACCTCTTTCACAGCGACCACTCCTCTAGATGACGCTGTCGCAAAAGAACTACAGTCCTAGAACTGTGGTCCCAGGATTGCAGGGGTCCTGAAACTGCAGCCTCCGGTACTGCAGCTAAATTAACTCTTTTTCCTCCAGGAGGCAGGTGTTCAGTTCCCATGTGAAACAAGATTGATTTGTTTTATTAAAAAAAATAAAGTTAAGTGTTAGCTACGTTAGCTTCGTAGCATTACCGGAAGTCTTAAAGGCTTTGACAGCCCCTGTCAGCATTTGTATGGGTCACAAGTTAAAATATTAGTAATCCTAATGTAAATTGATTAAGTAGCATATAGTAAATTCATGGGCTGTGATATTAAAATGTTAACTGAGGTCATAAATTCATAAGAATTTCTTAAAACCATAAAATTGGGTAATGTAGTCAAAATAGGGCGTATGTAAAAAAAAAAAGAAGAAAGTTTATTTTACATTATTCATTTCGTTCTTGATTGTGTAATTTGAGATGTAAAAGCGTTAATTTACAATCTACAAGGTGATCTAGATCTTGATCTAGAATTCAGAGACCGACCTTCCATCTCCTCCCACATGCCTGGAGATGTCTAAGTATTTTCCTCATTAAAGTAAAAGTTCTCACTGAAGAAACCTCTCTTTGTTAGGTCTGCAGTCCTGTGAGTCTCCCTCTCCTGTGTGTGTGTGTATGTGTCTGATTACAGGAGTGGAGCCAGGTGCACAGGAGTCAAGCCCAGCTGCTCATCATCATCTCATCTAGCTTGCTGATATATACCCAGTCATCCCTGCAACTCATCTAAAACTGCCCCGTCAGTCTCCTTTGTAGCTGTCTACCTTTGGATCTTGTGCTACTGAACTTTGCTTAAAGCTGTTGTTTTTTTTTTGTGTACAGACTCCCCGCTGGACCTTGACTCTCGTCTCTGCTCTGTCCGGATTCTGGAATCCCCTCTTCACTGGACCTGCCCCTGGACAATCCCTTGCCCCCATCCCTGCACCTTAAAGTTTGTGTCATTAAATCCAGTTACCTACCATTTCTGTCTCTGTGCTGAGCCTTACATCTGAGTCCTACAACAAACCTTAACACTCTTCTCACTCTTGTGATTATTGGTCCCCATTTTCAGGTCGTTTAACATATTTAGCATGATTATAATCTAATAAGTGTGCTTGTGACATTTTATGTAAGGAAGATAAGTATGAAACTACGTTTTGTGGAGTGTGTGTGTTAACTAACTCTCTTCTAAATAATGCTGACCAACCAGTACCGTTGCCCTTTTGTGTCAACTGAATACACATGTATGCATTGTGGTATATTCTGCACTAATGAGATGTTTCATGCATTTTGCTGATTTGTGTAGGAGTTTACAGAGCTAAAGCTTTGTGGTGACCGTAACATCAGTGTTAACACAAGTATAAAGTGGTTTTGCTAATGTTAGACAGTTGCCTGTTTACACACTATGCTTAATGTACATATTGTTTCAATATGTTAGTCTCATAGGATAAGTCTTCATGTTACTATAGATTTATTCTCTCCTGTGAAGTCTGTGTGCTGTGGGTGTGCCTTCCTCTTTTCCAGGTGTGCACACCTGTGCCGATCGGCAGCAACTAGTGGGCCACATAAGCAGAGTAGTGCTCTCACTTCTGGTCTCACTCGTCATCTGACTTATCCTTCTGTGGTTACCCACTTTAGCCTGTGTGGCTTGTAGGAGGACGTGACCGGCAGGGTTCCACTTGCAACTTATCCTCGCGGCGTGAGGTCAGGCTTTCCACACCTAAGCATTTCCTTTGGAAATTGTTTTTACTCTTTTATTTTTGTAAAAGAAACAGAGTAAAAGTTCTCATTGAAGAAAACATCTCTTTTCACTCATGATTATTCTTGTCTGTTTTCAGGGGCGTTACTTAATGCATGTCTACCAATGAGCACATCCTTTGTGTCCCTGTGGTCTCATGCGTTTGTCATGTGATGTAGGTCACATGACTGCTATAGACGCTATTTTTAGGGTGCGCTCATGAGTCATATTTGGAGGTTGATTAAAACCTGTTTTTCTTTTAGGTTGGAGGACTTGTTGAAATGATCCCATTTATAGTCAACTAAATGATAAAGTAGGGTATGCTTTAGGGCGTGGCTCCCCTGTGATTGACATATTGTCACTACCACGGTGACCTGTCACGGGTAGCAGTGCCTGTTCCTCCCCAGCTCCACCCTCTCATCCAAATATGTTAATTTCAGGTTCTAAAAAAACAAGATGGCGACGGTCAACATGCCAAAAGTTGAAGCTTCAGAACAGTAGTCAACAAACCAATGGGTAGCATCCACTTCTTTCATACAGTCTGTGCACTAGACATCTACATATATTTAATATAATGTAGCCCTAATGAAAAGCTGGAAGAAGCTATCTCAGCATCTGTGTAAGCCCGTTCTCATTCCCAGGTTGTCAAATACAGATGCTTTGTCACGCACACAGCATCTCACACAGAAGTACAAGGAACCTTTTACCGTCTGTATGAGACGCACCATGCTGCTGGCAGAAAGCACACCGGAGGTCAGGTGACAAAAGTAACATACTTAATTTCCTAAACCTAACCAAGTAGTTATGCTGCCTAAAGCTAACCACACTTTTAACATTTCATAATGTTAAAGGCTTAGTCAAAAGACTAAGACTAAATCTGACTCATTTGAGACAACACTGACTCAATTGTCAAATACGGCAGAGATACACACAGGTAACGTGTGGAGACCAAGCGGTATAACAGGCAATTTTGCGTTTATATGACTTTTGTGTTAATTAAAATGAAGTTGGCATCCTCCTTTACTAAACACTCTCTAACAAACAATTCTCAAACATTTTATCACACCGAACCACAGTCTTACCTCAGAGTCCTCTTCTGCTCCTTGTAGCCTTTAAATCCCTTTTAATAAGATGCACTTTCATCAGTTGGACTTAAACGTAAACTGAATAGCTTCCATTCAGATTGTTCAGGCTTAGTGCAGAGGACAGAACTGCTTCATGCCTCTGTGACTTTAAGCTTCTCAGAATAAAGAATTCATGATTACTTCTAAGGGCCCTGTGAAAGGTTTTCAATGACCCGAAGCACAATAACCTTTTATAGAGTAACTGTTCAGGCTGAGGGCGAGATGATTAGATAAAACCTTGCACTTTTGCAAAATACAAGGTGCAACAATGAAGGACCTGTTAAAACTGTAATTAGGGAAATTAATGACAGCTAATGATTAAGGCACACTGAATAATACACCTGTGTTTAAAAGGTTTAGCAAACAGGAACTTCACAGTGTGCAACAGCTTGGTCCTCCATTAACGTTTAAAAGAAAATCCAACAGTTTAAATTTAGGATTTGCTGAAATTTAGGTGGACATGATTTATTTGAGGGTTGTGTCATGATCTATATAACGTTGATTGTACATGCTATTCTTCCCATTAGTCAGGTCGGGAAACATTTAGATTTTGATTGTGCTCACTGATGCCACTTCTTATCACGTCCTCACTCCAGTTCTATTCCAAAAATTTAAATATGAGAAGAAAAAATATTAGAAAAGCCAAAATTTTCAACAGATTATTTTTTCCTTACACAGTGTGGATGTATGTAGGAAAATCTCTCAATTTTCTTTCTTGGAATGCACAAGTTGAACACTTTCTGTTTTAACAATAAAAATACATTTTATTTGTTATGCACTTTACATTTTAAGCAAATTTCAAAGTGCTACAAGGTAAAGATATAAAATAAAAAGCATATAAAAGTTGAATATAAAAGCAGCAACTATCAAGGTTGTTACATTTTATAGAAAATATTTGAAATCTTTCAATGCAGTTTTAAACTTGCTTTTAGTTATGTTGGATTTTTGAACATTTTTTCTAAAGAAACTTTGGTCGTTTTCCTGATCGTGAAATCGTGTCTGTCTCTATCCGTTAATGAAATATAAACAGGACACATTATGTTAGTAATTTATTTTTAAGTTGATGGGCTTTCACACCACAATAATGCAAGCTTTTATTTACAGTGACTACTTGACAGCAGAGGATGTCAAAACGTGCTCATGCAGTACACAGCAGGTGGAGTGCTGTCGTGCTGGTATTTCTGCAAACAGACTCATCACTGCTGATCCGTACAGGTCAGCTTTCCCTCTGTAACAGTATACATGCACTGCATGTTTTTAAAACTCCATTTAATAATGAGAAGATTTTGCAGAAATAAAGGTGTGCTAGGTCTTGCACCAGTTACGACCATATACTGCTTTTGACAGAACATCATCATAATGAGGTAAGACTGGATAATTATTTTGCATATAAGCATCCTAATTACCTCCTCAGCATCACAGATGGAGACTCTCCTGTGGAAGGTGTGTTGTATCTCGCCCATGGATCAAATGTCCTAAAGAGTTTTTTTTGGATGCTGAACATAGACATTTTTGCTGAAGTTGCCAAAATGTGCCATTTTTAACCCCAATAAACAGAATCCTTGTCAAGTGACTTGTGATATATTAGTTTAATACCTATAAACAAATAAAACTGTTTCGCATGTCTTTTCCCTTCTGAGAAGAGGGTGTCACCTTTTTATTGCTTCTGCATCCTGGGGCGCTGCTAAGGATTTTGGGCCCCATGAAAAGAATCTTGACAGGGCCCCCAACACAGCTGAGACTTTTTTCCTATT